>JAUMJL010001754.1:0-25954 GCA_033558185.1 Dromococcyx pavoninus
CAAAAATGGGCTTAGGAACCCAAAAATGGGCTGAGGGGCCAAAAAATGGGCTGAGGAACCCAAAAATGGGCTGAAGAACCCAAAAATGGGCTGAGGAACCCAAAAATGGGCTGAGGAACCCAAAAATGGGCTGAGGGGCCAAAAAATGGCCTGAGGAACCCAAAAATGGGCTGAGGAAACGAAAAATGGGCTGAGGGGCCAAAAAATGGGCTGAGGAACCCAAAAATGGGCTGAGGAAACCAAAAATGGGCTGAGGGGCCAAAAAATGGGCTGAGGAACCCAAAAATGGGCTGAGGGGCCAAAAAATGGGCTGAGGAACCCAAAAATGGGCTGAAGAACCCAAAAATGGTCTGAGGGGCCAAAAAATGGGCTGAGGAACCCAAAAATGGGCTGAGGGGCCAAAAAATGGGCTGAGGAACCCTAAAATGGGCTGAGGAACCCAAATATGGGCTGAGGGGCCAAAAATGGGCTGAGGAAACCAAAAATGGGCTGAGGAATCCAAAAATGGGCTGAGGGGCCAAAAAATGGGGTGAGGAACCCAAAAATGGGCAGAGGAACCCAAAAATGGGCTGTGGAACCCAAAAATGGGCTGAGGAACCCAAAAATGGGCTGTGGAACCCAAAAATGGGCTGAGGAACCCAAAAATGGGCTGAGGGGCCAAAAAATGAACTGAGGAATCCAAAAATGGTCTGAGGGGCCAAAAATGGGCTGAGGGGCTCAAAACATGGGCTGAGGAACCCAAAAATGGGCTGAGGAACCCAAAAATGGGCTGAGGGGCCAAAAAATGGGCTGAGGAACCCAAAAATGGGCTGAGGAACCCAAAAATGGGCTGAGGGGCCAAAAAATGGGCTGAGGAACCAAAAATGGGCTGAGGAACCCAAAAATGGGCTGAGGGGCCAAAAAATGGGCTGAGGAACCCAGAAATGGGCTGAGGAACCCAAAAATGGGCTGAGGGGCCAAAAAATGGGTTGAGGAACCCAAAAATGGGCTGAGGAACCCAAAAATGGGCTGAGGGGCCAAAAAATGGGCTGAGGAACCCAAAAATGGGCTGAGGAACCCAAAAATGGGCTGAGGGGACAAAAAATGGGCTGAGGAACCAAAAAATGGGCTGAGGGGCCAAAAAATGGGCTGAAGAACCCAAAAATGGTCTGAGGAACCCAAAAATGGTCTGAGGGGCAAAAAATGGGCTGAGGAACCCAATAATGGGCTGAGGGGCCAAAACATGGGCTGAAGAAACCCAAAATGCGCTGAGGAACCCAAAAGTGAACTGAACAACCCAAAAATGGATTCAGGAAATCAAAAATGGATTGAGGAACCCAAAAACGGTCTCAGGAAGCCAAAAATGGTCTGAGGGGCCAAAAAATGGTCTGAGGAACCCAAAAATGGGCTGAGGAAACCAAAAATGGGCTGAGGAACCAAAAAATGGGCTGAGGAGCCAAAAAATGGGCTAAGGAACCCAAAAATTGATTGAGGAACCCAAAAATCGGCTGAGGAACCCAAAAACTGATTGTTGAACCCAGAAATGGATTGAGGAACCCAAAAATGGGCTGAGGAACCCAATAATGAACTGAAGAACCCAAAAATGGGTTTGAAGGAACCCCAAAATGGACTGAAGAACGCAAAAATGGATTTTGGAACCCAAAAATGGGCTCAGGAAGCCAACAATGGATTGAGGAACCGAAGAATGGGCTGAGGGACCCAAAAATGGATTGACGGACAAAAAATGGATTGAGGAAACCAAATATGGTTTGAAGAAACGAAATATGGATGGAGGATTGGTTTCCTCAATCCATTTTTGGGTTCTTCAGCCCATTTTTGGGTTCCTGAAACCATTTTTGGGTTCCTCAATCCATTTTGGGTGTTCCTCAATACAGTTTTGGTTTCCAGAGCCAATTTTTGTTTTCCTCAATCCATTTTTGGGTTCGCCAATTCATTTTTGTGTTCTTCAGGTCATTTTTGAGTTCCTCAACCCATTTTTTGTTTCCTCAGACCATTTTTGGGTACCTCAATCCATTTTTAGATTCTTCAGCGCATTTTTGGGTTCTTCAATCCATGTTTGGATTCCTGAGCCCAGTTTTGGTTTCCTCAATGCATTTTTGGGTTCTTCAGGCCATTTTTGGATTTCTGAGCCCATTTTGGGGTTCCTAAATCCATTTAAGGGTTCCTCAGCTCATTTTGGGGCTCCTCAATCCATTTTTAGGTTCTTCAGCCCATTCTTGGATTCTGGAATCCATTTTAGGGTTCCTCAATACATTTTTGTGTTCCTGAGCCCATTTTCGGGTTCCTGAGCCTATTTTTGGGTTTCTCAATCCATATTTGGGTTCTTCAGCCCATTTATAGGTTCCTCAGCCCATTTTCGGGTTCCTGAGCCTATTTTTGGTTTCCCCAATCCATTTTTTGGTTCCTCAGCCGATTTTGGGGTTCTTCAGCCCATTTTTGGTTCCTCAGCCCATTTTTGGGTTCCTCGATCCATTTTTGGGTTCCTCAATCCATTTTTGTGTTCCTGGGCCTATTTTATGCTTCTTCAAACCATTTTTTGTTTCCTCAATCCAGTTTTGGGATCCTCAACTCATTTTTGGGCTCCTCAATCCATTTTTTTGTTCTTCTGCCCATTTTTGGTTTCCTGAACCCGTTTTTGGGTTTCTCAACCAATTTTTTTTTTCCTCAATCCATTTTTGGGTTCCTCAATCCATTTTTCGGTTCCTCAATCCATTTTTGTGTTCCTGGGCCTATTTTATGCTTCTTCAAACCATTTTTTGTTTCCTCAATCCAGTTTTGGGATCCTCAACTCATTTTTGGGCTCCTCAATCCATTTTTTTGTTCTTCTGCCCATTTTTGGTTTCCTGAACCCGTTTTTGGGTTTCTCAACCAATTTTTTTTTCCTCAATCCATTTTTGGGTTCCTCAATCCATTTTTCGGTTCCTCAATCCATTTTTGTGTTCCTGGGCCTATTTTATGCTTCGTCAAACCATTTTTTGTTTCCTCAATCCAGTTTTGCGCTCCTCAACTCATTTTTGGGCTCCTCAATCCATTTTTTGGTTCTTCTGCCCATTTTTGGTTTCCTGAACCCGTTTTTGGGTTCCTCAACCAATTTTTCTTTTCCTCAATCCATTTTTGGGTTCCTCAATCCATTTTTGGGTTCTTCACACTGTTTTTTGGTTCCTGAGCCCTTTTTTGTGTTCCTCAGGACATTTTTGTTTTCTCAGCCAATTTTTGGGTTCCTCAATCCATTTTAGGTTTCCTCACTCGCTTTTTGGGTTCCTCACTCCATTTTTGGGTTCCTAAATCCATTTTTGTGTTCTTCAACCCACTTTTGGTTTCCTGAACGCATTTTTGGTTTCCTCAATCAATTTTTTTTTTCTCCCTGAAGCCTTTTTTTGGGTTCCTCTGCACATTTTTGCGTTCCTGAATCCATTTTTTGTTTCCTGAATCCATTTTTTGGTCCGTCAATCCATTTTTGTGTTCCTCAATCTATTTTTGGGTTCCTCAATTCATTTTTTGGACCCACAATCCATTTTCTGGATACTCAGCCCATTTTTGTATTTTTCAATCCATTTTGAGGTTCCTGAGCCCGTTTTTTGGTTTCTTCAATCCATTTTTGGGTTCCTCAGCCCATTTTTGGGTTCCTCAATCATTTTTTGGGTTCCTGAGCCCATTTTTGGGTTCTTCAGACCATTTTTCGTTTCCTGAATCCATTTTTGGCTTCTTCAGCCCATTTTTGGTTTCCTGAATCCATTTCTGGGTCACTCATTCCTTTTTTGGGTTCCTGAATAATTTTTTTTTTTCTCAATCCATTTTTTGGGTTTCTCAGCCCATTTTTGGTTTCCTCATCACACTTTTGGATTCTTCAATCCATTTTTTGGGTACCTCTACCCATATGGGGTTTCTAAAGCCCATTTTTGGACTCCTAAGCCAAGTTTGGGGTTTCTGAATCCATTTCTTGGTCCCTCAATCCATTTTTGGAGTACGCAGCCCATTTTTGGGTTCTTCAATCCATTTTTCGGTTCCTCAGCCCATTTTTGGGTTCCTCAACCATGTTTGGGTTCCTCAGCCTGTTTTGGGGTTCCTCAATCTATTTTTGGGTGTCTCACCCCGTTTTTGGATTCCTCAGCTTTTTTGTGTTCGTCAATCCATTTTTGGGTTTCTGATCCTATTTTTGGTTCTTCAGCTCCTTTTTCTCTCCACTCTGCAGCCCTCTCTGTAGCCCATTTCTTGCTCCTTTTTTTCCTCCTATCGAACCGCATGGCTAGACTCAGTCGAACTTCTGGTGCCCCCTAGAGAGCCCTTATCTCTCCCCTTAGGATCCCGCTGTGGAGTCACTTGCAGAGCACGTATCGACCCCTCTCTAACCCATACGCTGTCCCCTTTTCAACTCATATCATGCCCTTTTTCACCCCCGTGGAACCCCCTACAGAGCTGCCATCCCAGCCGATATGTCCCGCTTATGGAGCCCCCTCTAGAGCCCCTCTTTCACACTTTCTCTCTCCTATGGTGCCTTCTAGAGAGGTGCTATCACTCTTCCTCTGTCCCTCCTATGGAGTCCCTTCTACGGGCGTTATCGTGCCCTGTAGTTGGCATAAGGCGCCACATCTAGGGCCCCCATCTCTCTCTGTCTCCCCTTCGGACCTGTCTCTAGAGTCCCTATCACGCTCTCAATGTCCCTCCTATGGAGCCCCTTTAACAGCCCTTATCGCACCCTCTGTTGCGTTTCGGGTGCGACCTACGGAGAGCTCCCATAATGGCCAAAAAGTGCCGCATATGGAGTTTGCTATGGAGCCCCTATCTCGCTCTTTTTCTTCCCCATGGAGTCTCCTAGAGAGGTGTTTTCACTGTCCCTGTGTCCCTCCTACGGAGTCCCTTCTACGACCATTACCGCGCCCTGCAGTGGGCTTATGGCGCCCCCTTCAGAGCCCCTATCTTGCTCTGTTTCACCAATGGAGATCTGTATAGAACTCGTTTGGGGCTCCCTATATCCCAGCTATGGAGCCACTTATGGAGCCCCTATCATATCCTACGTCGCCCTCATGGAAGCCCCTGTAGATTTCCTATCATGGCTAATAAGTCCCACAAGTGGTGCCCTCTCTAGAGACCTTATCTCGCTTATTGTCTCCGGTTGGCAGCACTCTATAGAGCCCCCTTCACCTTCCCTACGGAACCCATTAAACAGCCCCTATCACCTCCTGTATTGTGCCTATAGAGCCCCTCGAGTGCCCCCTAAGTTCCTGATATTGTGCCCAGTCCAGTGAGGAGCGATTCATATTTTCATGTGCTTCTCCGCAGACTCGGAATGCACGGAAGCTTTACGTCGAGAGATAATCTCTCTGTGTACTGTTAGATCTGAAATCGGTTCCTTGCCGATCGGTTCACAAGGCATCTGTTCATCACATACAGGTACGCCTTCCAGTCTGATTCTTGCCTCGGAGCCGTGCCTTCTCTGCTCTCTTTTGCCGTCTCTGCCACAGCTCTTCCGCATGACTGTAAAACGCGTGCGTCTGGCTGCTACATGAGAACCGATTTAGGCCGCAAGGTCGTTCGGCCGCAGAGGTTGAAACCTCCGGGGAGAGAGCCTGTGTGCCCTTTCTTAGCCGAGCAAGCTCCGCGCGCATTCTTGGGCATTCTCAGCAGACTCCGGTTCAACTGGTTCTTTACACTAAGAGGTGTCTGAGAACTGCTAGCGTTGAAACGTGTTGCTGTCAAAAGTTTTCTTCCTGCACCCGTTTCACAGACACAGAAAAGCAGTCGGTCTGCTCCTTCCTTCCGAGAGCAGCAGTCATTTGAATCTTCATCCATCTCTGCAGTTAGGAGCCACATCACTGCAGTGGGAATTCTCAGCCGCTGGTGGATCTGTTTCCGTAGAAAGCATTAAATCACTCCATAAAAGCAGCAGGTTCTTCAGCGCTTGCCTGTCTTCTCGGAAGACTAACACCCAGGGAATGCATTGTTAATGACCCTGCTTGTCCGCAAGGCTGACAATGTCTGGCACGGGGGAGAGAGGAATTGCAGGTCTTTGTAGGAGGATCTGCCAGTGAAGTGCGCTCACTTTGCTCTTTGAAATGAGGCGCTCCATAGAGGATGGCAAGCATTCACAGGAGCTGCAGAAGGTCTCCTTGATGCTTGATCTAGAGAGCATTCGTACTGCCTTACAGGAGCAAGAGAAGGAGAACCAAAATTGACAGGCACGGCAATGCCCTGAAACCCGGCATTAGTCCCCTAGATCCATGCCACGGTCTCTGCTGCCATCTATTGTCCGTTTATGCATACTACAGTCCCTCCGGGAAAGAACTGGTATTTGATTCTATAAAGCCGAGCAGATGTAAAAAACCAGAGACTAGTGATAGGGGCTCTGTAGCGGGCTCCATAAGCGCGATACAGGGCGCAATAGGGGCTGTATAAGGGGCTCGGTATTTGAAAAGTGAGACAAGGGTCTGTAGAGGGGGCTGCTTGCATCTGTTCATCACACACAGGTACGCCTTCCAGTCTGCTTCTTGTCTCTCGAGCCGTGCCTTCTCTGCTCTCTTCTGCCGTCTCTGCCACAACTCTTCCGCATGACTGTAAAACGCCGGGGTCTGTCTGATAGAGGAAAACGGCTACCCCGCAAGCTCCTTCGGCCGCAGTGTTTGAAACCTCCGGAGAGAGAGCCTGTGTGCTCTTGCTTAGTCGAACAAGCTTCGCGCGCATTCCTGGGCATTCTCAGAAGACTCCGGCTCCACAGGTTCTTTGCACTAACAGATAAAGCTGTCTGAGAACTGCTAGCTCTATAACGCGTTGCTCAAAAGTTTTCTTCCTGCACCCGTTTCACAGACACAGAAAAGCAGCCGGTCTGCTCCTTCCCTCCGAGAGCAGCAGTCATTTAAATCTTCATCCATTTCTGCCATTAGCAGCCACATCACTGCAGTGGGAATTCTCAGCCGCTGGTGAATCTGTTTCCGTAGAAGGCATTAAATCACTCAAAAAAAGCTGCAGGTTCTTCAGCGCTTGCCTGTGTCCTCGGAAGACCAACACCCAGGGAATGCATTGTTAATGACCCTGCTTGTCCGCAAGGCTGGCAATGTCTGGGACGGGGAGAGAGGAACTGCAAGTTTTTGTAGAAGGATCTGCCAGTGAAGAATATTCTAGTGTCAAAAATTACAATTTTGTGTGGAACAGTTACCACAAGTGAAACTTTGTTTTTAAGTAGCTGTATGAGGCGTAGAAAACACGTAATTGAGGGTTTTTTCTTTCTAATTAATTTTGCAAGTTCTTTTGTATTCAGGCTTTGGTTTGTCCAGAAGACTTTCAGAAAGCTTCAGCATGTATACATACACATCATCCCTGGTGCTCGCTGTGAAATCCTCCTTTTTGTTTTTCTGATACTTTCTGTGCTTCTTATCAGCATCTGCTCTGCCAATTTTAGCAGCTGCTAAATTCTGTGCTCTTGTCTTCATCTGAGGTCAGACACCTGCCACTGCATGCATGCAATGTGTACCAAGCTCCCTGCTGCCTTTTGATTAATTTGCACCTCCCACTTACGAGCACCTTATAAAGCCCCTATCAAGCTTACCGAGCCCCCTATAGATCTCCTATCGCACCATGTAAATTCCTGCTATGGTGTCCCAAGTATAGCAGTTATAGTGTCCTGTGTACCCTGTACGTAGCCCCCTCTAGAGCCCCTGTCGCCCCCCACTGTTGCACTCATGGAACCCCACTCCAGGAGCTTCTCTCACAAGTGGGCCCCTCTACAGCCTGCAAGTGCCCCCTCTACAGCCCCTTGTCGCACTTTTCAAATACCGAGCCCTTTATACAGCTCCTATTGCGCCCTGTATCGCGCTTATGGAGCCCGCTACAGAGCCGCTATCACTAGTCTCCGTTTTTTTACATCTGCTCGGCTTTATAGAATCAAATACCAGTTCTTTCCCGGAGGGACTGTAGTATGCATAAACGGACAATAGATAGCAGCAGAGACCGTGGCATGGATCTAGGGGACTAATGCATTTACCTGGCTGTGCTCAGGCTTCTGCCGCGTTTCAGGGCATTGCCGTGCCTGTCAATTTCTGTTCTCCTTCTCTTGCTACCCTAAGGCAGTACGAATGCTCTCTAGATCAAGCATCAAGGAGACCTTCTGCAGCTCCTGTGAATGCTTGTCGTCCTCTATGGAGCGCCTCATTTCAAAGAGCAAAGTGAGCGCTCTTCACTGGCAGATCCTTCTGACAAAACCTGCAGTTCCTCTCTCCCCCGTGCCAGACATTGTCAGCCTTGCGGACAAGCAGGGTCATTAACAATGCATTCCCTGGGTGTTGGTCTTCCGAGGAGACAGGCAAGCGCTGAAGAACCTGCAGCTTTTTTTTGAGTGATTTAATGCTTTCTACGGAAACAGATTCACCACCGGCTGAGAATTCCCACTGCAGTGATGTGGCTCCTAACTTCAGAGATGGATGAAGATTCAAAGGACTGCTGCTCTCGGAAGGAAGGAGCAGACCGACTGCTTTTCTGCGGCTTTGAAACGGGTGCAGGAAGAAAACTTTTGACAGCAACACGTTTCAGCGCTAGCAGTTCTCAGACAGCTTTACCTCTTAGTGTAAAGAACCTGTTGAACCAGAGTCTGCTGAGAATGCCCAGGAATGCGCGCGGAGCTTGCTCGGCTAAGACAGGGCACACAGGCTCTCTCCCCGGAGGTTTCAACCTCCGCGGCTGAACGACCTTGCGGGCTAAATCGGTTCTCATGTAGCAGCCAGACGCACGCGTTTTACGGTCATGCGGAAGAGCTGTGGCAGAGACAGCAGAAGAGAGCAGAGAAGGCACGGCTCCGAGGCAAGAATCAGACTGGAAGGCGTACCTGTATGTGATGAACAGATGCCTGATGAACCGATCGGCAAGGAACCGATTTCAGATCTAACAGTACACAGAGAGACTTATCTCTCGATGTAAAACTTCCGTGCATCCCGAGTCTGCTAGGAAGCACATGAAAATATGAATCGCTCCTCACTGGACTATTACCAGTTCGTTTGATTACTTGTGCTGCGCAGACGAAGGCAGAGGATGATCTTGCAGGGTGAAACATTTCTCGTCTGACAGGTTTCTTTTCTGAGCAACAGCTAGACGTTTTACAGTGATGTGGCTGTTTACAGCTGAGATGGAGGAAGATTTAAATGACTGCTGCTGTCAGAGGGCAGGAACAGACCAACTGCTTTTCTGTGACTTTGGAACTGGCTGTAAAAGGGGCTCAGTTAGGAGGGACATTGAGAGTGTAATAGGGGCTCTAGAGACGACTCCATAGGAGAGACAAAGAGCGAGATAGGGACTCAAGAGAGGGTCCCATATGCGCGACTTATCGCAGGGATAGGAACTTTATAGGGGGCGATACAGGGCGCGATAGGTGGCATAAGGTGTACAGAGGGTTTGACAGGTGCTCTTCGGAGGGCTCCATAGCGGGATCATAAGGGGAGCGATATGGACTCTCCAGGAGGCAGCAGAAGTGCGACCGAGTGTGCCGTAGAGGCTGTACAAGAGGCTCCATAGGAGGAAGATAGGGAGCAAGAAACGGGCTCTATAGAGGGCTGCATAGTGGAGAGAAAGATAGAGATAGGGTCTCGATAGCAGGGAATTCTTGGCGGTGATAGAAGATCTAGAGGGAGATCCGTGGGAGAGAGCAAGAGCGAGATAAGGACTATGTATAAGACCCCACAGCGAGGATTTGAAGGGCACGATAGGGGCAAGTGTAGAGGGTTCCATAGGGAGAGACAGGGCGTGATAGGGTCTCTAGGGGGTGCCCCTTTCGGGATAGAAAGGGCTCTATCGGGGTTCGATAGCGTAGACCTCGGGGGCGAGATAGGGGCTCTCTATAGAGCTCTAGAAGGGAGACAAAGAGCAAAAGAAAGGGGCTCCGTATGTTGGACTTATTGGTCGTGAGGGGAGCTCTATAGACGTTTCCATGGGTGCAAGACAGGGCATGAGAGGGTCTTTGTAGGAAGATGTAATAGGGGTACAGAGGATGTGCTAAGTGCTCTTACAAGGGGGCAAAATATCAGGAACTTAGGGGCACTATAGAGTTCTCTGTAGGCACAATACAGGAGGCGATAAGGGCTGTTTAATGGGTTCCGTAGGGAAGGTGAAGGGGGCTCTATAGAGTGCTGCCTACAGGAGACAATAAGCGAGATAAGGTCTCTAGAGAGGGCACCACTTGTGGGACTTATTAGCCATGATAGGAAATCTACAGGGGCTTCCATGAGGGCGACGTAGGATATGATAGGGGCTCCATAAGTGGCTCCATAGTTGGGATATAGGGAGCCCCAAACGGGTTCTATACAGATCTCCATTGGTGAAACAGAGCAAGATAGGGGCTCTGAAGGGGGCGCCATAAGCCCACTGCAGGGCGCGGTAATGGTCGTAGAAGGGACTCCGTAGGAGGGACACAGGGACAGTGAAAACACCTCTCTAGGAGACTCCATGGGGAAGAAAAAGAGCGAGATAGGGGCTCCATAGCAAACTCCATATGCGGCACTTTTTGGCCATTATGGGAGCTCTCCGTAGGTCGCACCCGAAACGCAACAGAGGGTGCGATAAGGGCTGTTAAAGGGGCTCCATAGGAGGGACATTGAGAGCGTGATAGGGACTCTAGAGACAGGTCCGAAGGGGAGACAGAGAGAGATGGGGGCCCTAGATGTGGCGCCTTATGCCAACTACAGGGCACGATAACGCCCGTAGAAGGGACTCCATAGGAGGGACAGAGGAAGAGTGATAGCACCTCTCTAGAAGGCACCATAGGAGAGAGAAAGTGTGAAAGAGGGGCTCTAGAGGGGGCTCCATAAGCGGGACATATCGGTTGGGATGGCAGCTCTGTAGGGGGTTTCACGGGGGTGAAAAAAAGTGTGATATGAGCTGAATAGGGGGCAGCATATGGGATAGAAAGGGGTCGATATGTGCTCTGCAAGTGATTCCACAGCGGGATCCTAAGGGGAGAGATAAGCGCTCTCTGCGGGGCAGAAGTTCGACTGAGTGTTCCGAAGAGTCTAGCCATGCGGTTCGATAGGAGGAAGAAAAGGAGCAAGTAACGGGCTATAGAAAGAGCAGCAGAGTGGAGAGAAAGATGGGCTGAAGAACCCAGAAATGGGATCAAAACCCCCAAAATGGATTTAGGAACCAAAAAAATGAGGAATCAAAAAATGGGCTGAGGAATGCAATAATGAACTGAAGAACCCAAAAATGGGTTGAGGAACCCCAAAATGGGCCGAAGAAGGCAAAAATGGATTGTGGAACCCAAAAATGGGCTCAGGAAACCAAACATGGTTTGAGGAACCCAAAAATGGGCTGAGGAACGCAAAAATGGGCTGAAGAAACCCAAAATGCGCTGAGGAACCCAAAAGTGGACTGAACAACCCAAAAATGGATTGAGGAACCCAAAAATGGGCTGAGGAACCCAGAAATGGATTGAGGAACCTCAAAAAATCGATTGAGGAACCCAAAATAGATAGAGGAACCCAAAAATGGGCTGAGGAACCCAGAAATGGATTGAGGAACCTCAAAAAATCGATTGAGGAACAAACCCAAAATAGATTGAGGAACCCAAAAATGGGCTGAGGAACCTAGAAATTAATTGAGGAACCCAAAAATTAGCTGAAAAAACAAGAAATGAATTGAGGAAACTAAAAATGGATTGAGGAATCAAAAAATGGCCCGAGGAACCCAAAAATTGGCTGAACAACCGAAAAATGGATTGAAGAACCCAAAAATGGGCGGACAAACCCAAAAGTGGGCTGAAGAACCCAAAAATGGATTGAGGAAAGCAAAAATGGGCTGAGGAAAGCAAAAATGGGCTGAGAAACACAAAAATGGGCTGAGGAGCCAAAAAATGGGCTGAGGAACCCAAAAATGGGCTGAGGAACCCAAAAATGGGCTGAGGGGCCAAAAAATGGGCTTAGGAACCCAAAAACGGGCTGAGGAACCCAAAAATGAAGTGAGGGGCCAAAAATGGGCTGAGGGGCCAAAAAATGGGCTGAGGAACCCAAAAATAGGCTGAGGGCCAAAAAATGGGCTGAGGAACCCAAAAATGGGCTGAGGGGACAAAAAATGGGCTGAGGACCCCAAAAATGGGCTGAGGAACCCAAAAATGGGCTGAGGGGCCAAAAAATGGGCTGAGGAACCCAAAAATGGGCTGAGGAACCCAAAAATGGGCTGAGGGGCTAAAAAATGGGCTGAGGAACCCAAAAATGGGCTGAGGGGACAAAAAATGGGCTGAGGAACCCAAAAATGTGCTGAGGAACCCAAAAATGGGCTGAGGAACCCAAAAATGGGCTGAGGGGCCAAAAAATGGGCTGAGGAACCCAAAAATGGGCTGAGGAACCCAAAAATGAGCTGAGGGGAAAAAAAATGGGCTGAGGAACCCAAAAATGGGCTGAGGAAACGAAAAATGGGCTGAGTGGCCAAAAAATGGGCTGAGGAACCCAAAAATGGGCTGAGGAAACCAAAAATGGGCTGAGCGGCCAAAAAATGGGCTGAGGAACCCAAAAATGGGCTGAGGAACCCAAAAATGGGCTGAGGGGCCAAAAAATGGGCTGAGGAACCCAAAAATTGGCTGAGGAACCCAAAAATGGGCTGAGGGGCCAAAAAATGGGTTGAGGAACCCAAAAATGGGCTGAGGAACCCAAAAATGGGCTGAGGAACCCAAAAATGGGCTGAGGGGCCAAAAAATGGGCTGAGGAACCCAAAAATGGGCAGAGGAACCCAAAAATGGGCTGAGGAACGCAAAAATGGGCTGAGGGGCCAAAAAATGGGCTGAGGAACCCAAAAATGGGCTGAGGGGCCAAAAAATGGGCTGAGGAACCCAAAAATGGTCTGAGGGGCCAAAAAATGGGCTGAGGAACCCAAAAATGGGCTGAGGAACCCAAAAATGGGCTGAGGGGCCAAAAAATGAACTGAGGAACCCAAAAATGGTCTGAGGGGCCAAAAAATGGGCTGAGGAACCCAAAAATGGTCTGAGGAACCCAAAAATGGGCTGAGGGGCCAAAAAATGGGCTGAGGGGCCAAAAAATGGGCTGAGGAACCCAAAAATGGGCTGAGGAAACCAAAAATGGTCTGAGGGGCCAAAAAATGGGCTGAGGAACCCAAAAATGGGCTGAGGAACCCAAAAATGGGCTGAGGGGTTAAAAAATGGGCTAAGGAACCCAAAAATGGGCTGAGGAACCCAAAAATAAGCTGAGGAACCCAAAAATGGGCTGAGGGGCCAAAAAATGGGCTGAGGAACCCAAAAATAGGCTGAGGAACCCAAAAAATTGGCTGAGGGGACAAAAAATGGGCTGAGGAACCCAAAAATGGGCTGAGGAAACCAAAAATGAGCTGAGGGGCCAAAAAATGGGTTGAGGAACCCAAAAATGGGCTGAGGAACCCAAAAAATGGTCTGAGGGGCCAAAAAATGGGCTGAGGACCCCAAAAATGGGCTGAGGAACCCAAAAATGGGCTGAGGGGCCAAAAAATGGGCTGAGGGGCCAAAAAAATGGGCTGAGGAACCCAAAAATGGGCTGAGGAACCCAAAAATGGGCTGAGGGGGCCAAAAAATGGGCTGAGGAACCCAAAAATGGGCTGAGGAATCCAAAAATGGGCTGAGGGGGCCAAAAAAATGGGCTGAGGAATACAAAAATGGGCTGAGGGGCCAAAAAATGGGCTGAGGAAACCAAAAATGGGCTGAGGAATCCAAAAATGGGCTGAGGGGCCAAAAAATGGGCTGAGGAACCCAAAAATGAACTGAGGAACCCAAAAATGGGCTGAGGGGCCAAAAAATGGGCTGAGGAACCCAAAAATGGTCTGAGGAACCCAAAAATGGGCTGAGGGGCCAAAAAATGGGCTGAGGAACCCAAAAAATGGGCTGAGAAACCCAAAAATGGGCTGAGGGGCCAAAAAATGGGCTGAGGAACCCAAAAATGGGCTGAGGAACCCAAAAATGGGCTGAGGGGCCAAAAAATGGGCTGAGGAACCCAAAAATTGGCTGAGGAACCCAAAAATGGGCTGAGGGGCCAAAAAATGGGTTGAGGAACCCAAAAATGGGCTGAGGAACCCAAAAAATGGGCTGAGGAACCCAAAAATGGGCTGAGGGGCCAAAAAATGGGCTGAGGAACCCAAAAATGGGTGAGGGGCCAAAAAATGGCCTGAGGAACCCAAAAATGGTCTGAGGAACCCAAAAAATGGGCTGAGGAACCCAAAAATGGGCTGAGGAACCCAAAAATGGGCTGAGGGGCCAAAAAATGGTCTGAGGAACCCAAAAATGGGCTGAGGGGCCAAAAAATGGGCTGAGGAACCCAAAAATGGGCTGAGGAACCCAATAATGAACTGAAGAACCCAAAAATGGGTTTGAAGGAACCCCAAAATGGACTGAAGAACGCAAAAATGGATTTTGGAACCCAAAAATGGGCTCTGGAAGCCAACAATGGATTGAGGAACCGAAGAATGGGCTGAGGGACCCAAAAATGGATTGACGGACAAAAAATGGATTGAGGAAACCAAATATGGTTTGAAGAAACGAAATATGGATGGAGGATTGGTTTCCTCAATCCATTTTTGGGTTCTTCAGCCCATTTTTGGGTTCCTGAAACCATTTTTGGGTTCCTCAATCCATTTTGGGTGTTCCTCAATACAGTTTTGGTTTCCAGAGCCAATTTTTGTTTTCCTCAATCCATTTTTGGGTTCGCCAATTCATTTTTGTGTTCTTCAGGTCATTTTTGAGTTCCTCAACCCATTTTTTGTTTCCTCAGACCATTTTTGGGTACCTCAATCCATTTTTAGATTCTTCAGCGCATTTTTGGGTTCTTCAATCCATGTTTGGATTCCTGAGCCCAGTTTTGGTTTCCTCAATGCATTTTTGGGTTCTTCAGGCCATTTTTGGATTTCTGAGCCCATTTTGGGGTTCCTAAATCCATTTATGGGTTCCTCAGCTCATTTTGGGGCTCCTCAATCCATTTTTAGGTTCTTCAGCCCATTCTTGGATTCTGGAATCCATTTTAGGGTTCCTCAATACATTTTTGTGTTCCTGAGCCCATTTTCGGGTTCCTGAGCCTATTTTTGGGTTTCTCAATCCATATTTGGGTTCTTCAGCCCATTTATAGGTTCCTCAGCCCATTTTCGGGTTCCTGAGCCTATTTTTGGTTTCCCCAATCCATTTTTTGGTTCCTCAGCCGATTTTGGGGTTCTTCAGCCCATTTTTGGTTCCTCAGCCCATTTTTGGGTTCCTCGATCCATTTTTGGGTTCCTCAATCCATTTTTGTGTTCCTGGGCCTATTTTATGCTTCTTCAAACCATTTTTTGTTTCCTCAATCCAGTTTTGGGATCCTCAACTCATTTTTGGGCTCCTCAATCCATTTTTTTGTTCTTCTGCCCATTTTTGGTTTCCTGAACCCGTTTTTGGGTTTCTCAACCAATTTTTTTTTTCCTCAATCCATTTTTGGGTTCCTCAATCCATTTTTCGGTTCCTCAATCCATTTTTGTGTTCCTGGGCCTATTTTATGCTTCTTCAAACCATTTTTTGTTTCCTCAATCCAGTTTTGCGCTCCTCAACTCATTTTTGGGCTCCTCAATCCATTTTTTGGTTCTTCTGCCTATTTTTGGTTTCCTGAACCCGTTTTTGGGTTCCTCAACCAATTTTTCTTTTCCTCAATCCATTTTTGGGTTCCTCAATCCATTTTTGGGTTCTTCACACTGTTTTTTGGTTCCTGAGCCCTTTTTTGTGTTCCTCAGGACATTTTTGTTTTCTCAGCCAATTTTGGGGTTCCTCAATCCATTTTAGGTTTCCTCACTCGCTTTTTGGGTTCCTCACTCCATTTTTGGGTTCCTAAATCCATTTTTGTGTTCTTCAACCCACTTTTGGTTTCCTGAACGCATTTTTGGTTTCCTCAATCAATTTTTTTTTCTCCCTGAATCCTTTTTTTTTGGGTTCCTCTGCACATTTTTGCGTTCCTGAATCCATTTTTTGTTTCCTGAATCCATTTTTTGGTCCGTCAATCCATTTTTTGTGTTCCTCAATCTATTTTTGGGTTCCTCAATTCATTTTTTGGACCCACAATCCATTTTCTGGATACTCAGCCCATTTTTGTATTTTTCAATCCATTTTGAGGTTCCTGAGCCCGTTTTTGGTTTCTTCAATCCATTTTTGGGTTCCTCAGCCCATTTTTGGGTTCCTCAATCATTTTTTTGGGTTTCCTGAGCCCTTTTTGGGTTCTTCAGACCATTTTTCGTTTCCTGAATCCATTTTTGGCTTCCTCAAGCCCATTTTTGGTTTCCTGAATCCATTTCTGGGTCACTCATTCCTTTTTTGGGTTCCTGAATAATTTTTTTTTTTCTCAATCCATTTTTTGGGTTTCTCAGCCCATTTTTGGTTTCCTCATCACACTTTTGGATTCTTCAATCCATTTTTTTGGGTACCTCTACCCATATGGGGTTTCTAAAGCCCATTTTTGGACTCCTAGAGCCAAGTTTGGGGTTTCTGAATCCATTTCTTGGTCTCTCAATCCATTTTTGGAGTACGCAGCCCATTTTTGGGTTCTTCAATCCATTTTTCGGTTCCTCAGCCCATTTTTGGGTTCCTCAACCATGTTTGGGTTCCTCAGCCTGTTTTTGGGTTCCTCAATCTATTTTTGGGTGTCTCACCCCGTTTTTGGATTCCTCAGCTTTTTTGTGTTCGTCAATCCATTTTTGGGTTTCTGATCCTATTTTTGGTTCTTCAGCTCCTTTTTTTCTCCACTCTGCAGCCCTCTCTGTAGCCCATTTCTTGCTCCTTTTTTTCCTCCTATCGAACCGCATGGCTAGACTCAGTCGAACTTCTGGTGCCCCCTAGAGAGCCCTTATCTCTCCCCTTAGGATCCCGCTGTGGAGTCACTTGCAGAGCACGTATCGACCCCTCTCTAACCCATACGCTGTCCCCTTTTCAACTCATATCATGCCCTTTTTCACCCCCGTGGAACCCCCTACAGAGCTGCCATCCCAGCCGATATGTCCCGCTTATGGAGCCCCCTCTAGAGCCCCTCTTTCACACTTTCTCTCTCCTATGGTGCCTTCTAGAGAGGTGCTATCACTCTTCCTCTGTCCCTCCTATGGAGTCCCTTCTACGGGCGTTATCGTGCCCTGTAGTTGGCATAAGGCGCCACATCTAGGGCCCCCATCTCTCTCTGTCTCCCCTTCGGACCTGTCTCTAGAGTCCCTATCACGCTCTCAATGTCCCTCCTATGGAGCCCCTTTAACAGCCCTTATCGCACCCTCTGTTGCGTTTCGGGTGCGACCTACGGAGAGCTCCCATAATGGCCAAAAAGTGCCGCATATGGAGTTTGCTATGGAGCCCCTATCTCGCTCTTTTTCTTCCCCATGGAGTCTCCTAGAGAGGTGTTTTCACTGTCCCTGTGTCCCTCCTACGGAGTCCCTTCTACGACCATTACCGCGCCCTGCAGTGGGCTTATGGCGCCCCCTTCAGAGCCCCTATCTTGCTCTGTTTCACCAATGGAGATCTGTATAGAACTCGTTTGGGGCTCCCTATATCCCAGCTATGGAGCCACTTATGGAGCCCCTATCATATCCTACGTCGCCCTCATGGAAGCCCCTGTAGATTTCCTATCATGGCTAATAAGTCCCACAAGTGGTGCCCTCTCTAGAGACCTTATCTCGCTTATTGTCTCCGGTTGGCAGCACTCTATAGAGCCCCCTTCACCTTCCCTACGGAACCCATTAAACAGCCCCTATCGCCTCCTGTATTGTGCCTATAGAGCCCCTCGAGTGCCCCCTAAGTTCCTGATATTGTGCCCAGTCCAGTGAGGAGCGATTCATATTTTCATGTGCTTCTTCGCAGACTCGGAATGCACGGAAGCTTTATGTCGAGAGATAATCTCTCTGTGTACTGTTAGATCTGAAATCGGTTCCTTGCCGATCGGTTCACAAGGCATCTGTTCATCACATACAGGTACGCCTTCCAGTCTGATTCTTGCCTCGGAGCCGTGCCTTCTCTGCTCTCTTTTGCTGTCTCTGCCACAGCTCTTCCGCATGACTGTAAAACGCGTGCGTCTGGCTGCTACATGAGAACCGATTTAGGCCGCAAGGTCGTTCGGCCGCAGAGGTTGAAACCTCCGGGGAGAGAGCCTGTGTGCCCTTTCTTAGCCGAGCAAGCTCCGCGCGCATTCTTGGGCATTCTCAGCAGACTCCGGTTCAACTGGTTCTTTACACTAAGAGGTGTCTGAGAACTGCTAGCGTTGAAACGTGTTGCTGTCAAAAGTTTTCTTCCTGCACCCGTTTCACAGACACAGAAAAGCAGTCGGTCTGCTCCTTCCTTCCGAGAGCAGCAGTCATTTGAATCTTCATCCATCTCTGCAGTTAGGAGCCACATCACTGCAGTGGGAATTCTCAGCCGCTGGTGGATCTGTTTCCGTAGAAAGCATTAAATCACTCCATAAAAGCAGCAGGTTCTTCAGCGCTTGCCTGTCTTCTCGGAAGACCAACACCCAGGGAATGCATTGTTAATGACCCTGCTTGTCCGCAAGGCTGACAATGTCTGGCACGGGGGAGAGAGGAATTGCAGGTCTTTGTAGGAGGATCTGCCAGTGAAGTGCGCTCACTTTGCTCTTTGAAATGAGGCGCTCCATAGAGGATGGCAAGCATTCACAGGAGCTGCAGAAGGTCTCCTTGATGCTTGATCTAGAGAGCATTCGTACTGCCTTAGAGGAGCAAGAGAAGGAGAACCAAAATTGACAGGCACGGCAATGCCCTGAAACCCGGCATTAGTCCCCTAGATCCATGCCACGGTCTCTGCTGCCATCTATTGTCCGTTTATGCATACTACAGTCCCTCCGGGAAAGAACTGGGATTTGATTCTATAAAGCCGAGCAGATGTAAAAAACCAGAGACTAGTGATAGGGGCTCTGTAGCGGGCTCCTTAAGCGCGATACAGGGCGCAATAGGGGCTGTATAAGGGGCTCGGTATTTGAAAAGTGAGACAAGGGTCTGTAGAGGGGGCTGCTTGCATCTGTTCATCACACACAGGTACGCCTTCCAGTCTGCTTCTTGTCTCTCGAGCCGTGCCTTCTCTGCTCTCTTCTGCCGTCTCTGCCACAACTCTTCCGCATGACTGTAAAACGCCGGGGTCTGTCTGATAGAGGAAAACGGCTACCCCGCAAGCTCCTTCGGCCGCAGTGTTTGAAACCTCTGGAGAGAGAGCCTGTGTGCTCTTGCTTAGTCGAACAAGCTTCGCGCGCATTCCTGGGCATTCTCAGCAGACTCCGGCTCCACAGGTTCTTTGCACTAACAGATAAAGCTGTCTGAGAACTGCTAGCTCTATAACGCGTTGCTCAAAAGTTTTCTTCCTGCACCCGTTTCACAGACACAGAAAAGCAGCCGGTCTGCTCCTTCCCTCCGAGAGCAGCAGTCATTTAAATCTTCATCCATTTCTGCCATTAGCAGCCACATCACTGCAGTGGGAATTCTCAGCCGCTGGTGAATCTGTTTCCGTAGAAGGCATTAAATCACTCAAAAAAAGCTGCAGGTTCTTCAGCGCTTGCCTGTGTCCTCGGAAGACCAACACCCAGGGAATGCATTGTTAATGACCCTGCTTGTCCGCAAGGCTGGCAATGTCTGGGACGGGGAGAGAGGAACTGCAAGTTTTTGTAGAAGGATCTGCCAGTGAAGAATATTCTAGTGTCAAAAATTACAATTTTGTGTGGAACAGTTACCACAAGTGAAACTTTGTTTTTAAGTAGCTGTATGAGGCGTAGAAAACACGTAATTGAGGGTTTTTTCTTTCTAATTAATTTTGCAAGTTCTTTTGTATTCAGGCTTTGGTTTGTCCAGAAGACTTTCAGAAAGCTTCAGCATGTATACATACACATCATCCCTGGTGCTCGCTGTGAAATCCTCCTTTTTGTTTTTCTGATACTTTCTGTGCTTCTTATCAGCATCTGCTCTGCCAATTTTAGCAGCTGCTAAATTCTGTGCTCTTGTCTTCATCTGAGGTCAGACACCTGCCACTGCATGCATGCAATGTGTACCAAGCTCCCTGCTGCCTTTTGATTAATTTGCACCTCCCACTTACGAGCACCTTATAAAGCCCCTATCAAGCTTACCGAGCCCCCTATAGATCTCCTATTGCACCATGTAAATTCCTGCTATGGTGTCCCAAGTATAGCAGTTATAGTGTCCTGTGTACCCTGTACGTAGCCCCCTCTAGAGCCCCTGTCGCCCCCCACTGTTGCACTCATGGAACCCCACTCCAGGAGCTTCTCTCACAAGTGGGCCCCTCTACAGCCTGCAAGTGCCCCCTCTACAGCCCCTTGTCGCACTTTTCAAATACCGAGCCCTTTATACAGCTCCTATTGCGCCCTGTATCGCGCTTATGGAGCCCGCTACAGAGCCGCTATCACTAGTCTCCGTTTTTTTACATCTGCTCGGCTTTATAGAATCAAATACCAGTTCTTTCCCGGAGGGACTGTAGTATGCATAAACGGACAATAGATAGCAGCAGAGACCGTGGCATGGATCTAGGGGACTAATGCATTTACCTGGCTGTGCTCAGGCTTCTGCCGCGTTTCAGGGCATTGCCGTGCCTGTCAATTTCTGTTCTCCTTCTCTTGCTACCCTAAGGCAGTACGAATGCTCTCTAGATCAAGCATCAAGGAGACCTTCTGCAGCTCCTGTGAATGCTTGTCGTCCTCTATGGAGCGCCTCATTTCAAAGAGCAAAGTGAGCGCTCTTCACTGGCAGATCCTTCTGACAAAACCTGCAGTTCCTCTCTCCCCCGTGCCAGACATTGTCAGCCTTGCGGACAAGCAGGGTGGTTAACAATGCATTCCCTGGGTGTTGGTCTTCCGATAAGACAGGCAAGCGCTGAAGAACCTGCAGCTTTTTTTTGAGTGATTTAATGCTTTCTACGGAAACAGATTCACCACCGGCTGAGAATTCCCACTGCAGTGATGTGGCTCCTAACTTCAGAGATGGATGAAGATTCAAATGACTGCTGCTCTCGGAAGGAAGGAGCAGACCGACTGCTTTTCTGCGGCTTTGAAACGGGTGCAGGAAGAAAACTTTTGACAGCAACACGTTTCAGCGCTAGCAGTTCTCAGACAGCTTTACCTCTTAGTGTAAAGAACCTGTTGAACCAGAGTCTGCTGAGAATGCCCAGGAATGCGCGCGGAGCTTGCTCGGCTAAGACAGGGCACACAGGCTCTCTCCCCGGAGGTTTCAACCTCCGCGGCTGAACGACCTTGCGGGCTAAATCGGTTCTCATGTAGCAGCCAGACGCACGCGTTTTACGGTCATGCGGAAGAGCTGTGGCAGAGACAGCAGAAGAGAGCAGAGAAGGCACGGCTCCGAGGCAAGAATCAGACTGGAAGGCGTACCTGTATGTGATGAACAGATGCCTGATGAACCGATCGGCAAGGAACCGATTTCAGATCTAACAGTACACAGAGAGACTTATCTCTCGATGTAAAACTTCCGTGCATCCCGAGTCTGCTAGGAAGCACATGAAAATATGAATCGCTCCTCACTGGACTATTACCAGTTCGTTTGATTACTTGTGCTGCGCAGACGAAGGCAGAGGATGATCTTGCAGGGTGAAACATTTCTCGTCTGACAGGTTTCTTTTCTGAGCAACAGCTAGACGTTTTACAGTGATGCGGCTGTTTACAGCTGAGATGGAGGAAGATTTAAATGACTGCTGCTGTCAGAGGGCAGGAACAGACCAACTGCTTTTCTGTGACTTTGGAACTGGCTGTAAAAGGGGCTCAGTTAGGAGGGACATTGAGAGTGTAATAGGGGCTCTAGAGACGACTCCATAGGAGAGACAAAGAGCGAGATAGGGACTCAAGAGAGGGTCCCATATGCGCGACTTATCGCAGGGATAGGAACTTTATAGGGGGCGATACAGGGCGCGATAGGTGGCCTAAGGTGTACGGAGGGCTCCATAGCGGGATCATAAGGGGAGCGATATGGACTCTCCAGGAGGCAGCAGAAGTGCGACCGAGTGTGCCGTAGAGGCTGTACAAGAGGCTCCATAGGAGGAAGATAGGGAGCAAGAAACGGGCTCTATAGAGGGCTGCATAGTGGAGAGAAAGATAGAGATAGGGTCTCGATAGCAGGGAATTCTTGGCGGTGATAGAAGATCTAGAGGGAGATCCGTGGGAGAGAGCAAGCACGATAGGGGCAAGTGTAGAGGGTTCCATAGGGAGAGACAGGGCGTGATAGGGTCTCTAGGGGGTGCCCCTTTCGGGATAGAAAGGGCTCTATCGGGGTTCGATAGCGTAGACCTCGGGGGCGAGATAGGGGCTCTCTATAGAGCTCTAGAAGGGAGACAAAGAGCAAAAGAAAGGGGCTCCGTATGTTGGACTTATTGGTCGTGAGGGGAGCTCTATAGACGTTTCCATGGGTGCAAGACAGGGCATGAGAGGGTCTTTGTAGGAAGATGTAATAGGGGTACAGAGGATGTGCTAAGTGCTCTTACAAGGGGGCAAAATATCAGGAACTTAGGGGCACTATAGAGTTCTCTGTAGGCACAATACAGGAGGCGATAAGGGCTGTTTAATGGGTTCCGTAGGGAAGGTGAAGGGGGCTCTATAGAGTGCTGCCTACAGGAGACAATAAGCGAGATAAGGTCTCTAGAGAGGGCACCACTTGTGGGACTTATTAGCCATGATAGGAAATCTACAGGGGCTTCCATGAGGGCGACGTAGGATATGATAGGGGCTCCATAAGTGGCTCCATAGTTGGGATATAGGGAGCCCCAAACGAGTTCTATACAGATCTCCATTGGTGAAACAGAGCAAGATAGGGGCTCTGAAGGGGGCGCCATAAGCCCACTGCAGGGCGCGGTAATGGTCGTAGAAGGGACTCCGTAGGAGGGACACAGGGACAGTGAAAACACCTCTCTAGGAGACTCCATGGGGAAGAAAAAGAGCGAGATAGGGGCTCCATAGCAAACTCCATATGCGGCACTTTTTGGCCATTATGGGAGCTCTCCGTAGGTCGCACCCGAAACGCAACAGAGGGTGCGATAAGGGCTGTTAAAGGGGCTCCATAGGAGGGACATTGAGAGCGTGATAGGGACTCTAGAGACAGGTCCGAAGGGGAGACAGAGAGAGATGGGGGCCCTAGATGTGGCGCCTTATGCCAACTACAGGGCACGATAACGCCCGTAGAAGGGACTCCATAGGAGGGACAGAGGAAGAGTGATAGCACCTCTCTAGAAGGCACCATAGGAGAGAGAAAGTGTGAAAGAGGGGCTCTAGAGGGGGCTCCATAAGCGGGACATATCGGTTGGGATGGCAGCTCTGTAGGGGGTTTCACGGGGGTGAAAAAAAGTGTGATATGAGCTGAATAGGGGGCAGCATATGGGATAGAAAAGGGTCGATATGTGCTCTGCAAGTGATTCCACAGCGGGATCCTAAGGGGAGAGATAAGCGCTCTCTGCGGGGCAGAAGTTCGACTGAGTGTTCCGAAGAGTCTAGCCATGCGGTTCGATAGGAGGAAGAAAAGGAGCAAGTAACGGGCTATAGAAAGAGCAGCAGAGTGGAGAGAAAGATGGGCTGAAGAACCCAGAAATGGGATCAAAACCCCCAAAATGGATTTAGGAACCAAAAAAATGAGGAATCAAAAAATGGGCTGAGGAATGCAATAATGAACTGAAGAACCCCAAAATGGGTTGAGGAACCCCAAAATGGGCCGAAGAACGCAAAAATGGATTGTGGAACCCAAAAATGGGCTCAGGAAGCCAAAAAAGGATTGAGGAACCCAAAAATGGATTCAGGAAACAAAAATTGATCGAGGAACCCAAAATAGGGTTCAGGAATGCAAAAATGGGCTGAAGAACCCAAAAATGGATTGAGGAGCCAAAAAAATGAGCTTAGGAAACCAAAAATCGATTGAAGAACCCAAAAATGGGCTGAGGAACCCAAAAATGGGCTGAGGGGCCAAAAAATGGGCTGAGGAACCCAAAAATGGGCTGAGGGGCCAAAAAATGGGCTGAGGAACCCAAAAATGGGCTGAGGAGCCAAAAAATGGTCTGAGGAACCCAAAAATGGGCTGAGGAACCCAAAAATGGGCTGAGGGGCCAAAAAATGGGCTGAGGAACCCAAAAATGGGCTGAGGAACCCAAAAATGGGCTGAGGGGCCAAAAAATGGGCTGAGGAACCCAAAAATGGGCTGAGGAACCCAAAAATGGGCTGAGGGGCCACAAAATGGGCTGAAGAACCCAAAAATGGGCTGAGGAACCCAAAAATGGGTTGAGGGGCCAAAAAATGGGCTGAGGAACCCAAAAATGGGCTGAGGAACCCAAAAATGGGCTGAGGGGCCAAAAAATGGGCTGAGGAACCCAAAAATGGGCTGAGGAACCCAAAAATGGGCTGAGGGGCCACAAAATGGGCTGAAGAACCCAAAAATGGGCTGAGGAACCCAAAAATGGGTTGACGGGCCAAAAAATGGGCTGAGGAACCCAAAAATGGGCTGAGGAACCCAAAAATGGGCTCATGGGCCAAAAAATGGGCTGAGGAACCCAAAAATGCGCTGAGGAACCCAAAAATGGGCTGAGGGGCCAAAAAATGGGCTGAGGAACCCAAAAATGGGCTGAGGAACCCAAAAATGGGCTGAGGGGCCACAAAATGGGCTGAAGAACCCAAAAATGGGCTGAGGAACCCAAAAATGGGTTGACGGGCCAAAAAATGGGCTGAGGAACCCAAAAATGGGCTGAGGAACCCAAAAATGGGCTCATGGGCCAAAAAATGGGCTGAGGAACCCAAAAATGCGCTGAGGAACCCAAAAATATGCTGAGGGGCCAAAAAATGGGCAGAGGAACCAAAAATGGGCTGAGGAAACCAAAAATGGGCTGAGGAACCCAAAAATGAAGTGAGGGGCCAAAAAATGGGCTGAGGAACTCAAAAATGGGCTGAGGAACCCAAAAATGGGCTGAGGGTCCAAAAAATAGGCTGAGGAAACCAAAAATGGGCTGAGGAACCCAAAAATGGGCTGAGGGGCCAAAAAATTGGCTGAGGAACCCAAAAATGGGCTGAGGAACCCAAAAATGGGCTGAGGGGCCAAAAAATGGGCTGAGGAACCCCAAAATGGGCAGAGGAACCAAAAAATGGGCTTAGGGGCCAAAAAATGGGCTGAAGAACCCAAAAATGGGCTGAGGAACCCAAAAATGGGCTGAGGGGCCAAAAAATAGGCTGAGGAACCCAAAAATGGGCTGAGGAACCCAAAAATGGGCTGAGGGGCCAAAAAATGGGCTGAGGAACCCAAAAATGGGCTGAGGAACCCAAAAATGGGCTGAGGGGCCAAAAAATGGGCTGAGGAACCCAAAAATGGGCTGAGGAACCAAAAAATGGGCTTAGGGGCCAAAAAATGGGCTGAGGAACCCAAAAATGGCTGAGGAACCCAAAAATGGGCTGAGGGGCCAAAAAATGCGCTGAGGAACCCAAAAATGGGCTGAGGAACCCAAAAATGGGCTGATGGGCCAAAAAATAGGCTGAGGAACCCAAAAATGGGCTGAGGAACCCAAAAATGGGCTGAGGGGCCAAAAAATGGGCTGAGGAACCCAAAAATGGGTTGAGGGGACAAAAAATGGGCTGAGGAACCCAAAAATGGGCTGAGGGGCCAAAAAATGAGCTGAGGAACCCAAAAATGGGCTGAGGAACCCAAAAATGGGCTGAGGAAACCAAAAATGGGCTGAAGGGCCAAAAAATGGGCTGAGGAACCCAAAAATGGGCTGAGGAACCCAAAAATGGGCTGAGGGGCCAAAAAATGGGCTGAGGGGCCAAAAAATGGGCTGAGGAACCCGAAAATGGCTGAGGAACCCAAAAATGGGCTGAGGAACCCAAAAATGGTCTGAGGAACACAAAAATGGGCTGAGGGGAACCCAAAAATTGGCTGAGGGGCCAAAAAATGGGCTGAGGAACCCAAAAATGGCCTGAGGAACCCAAAAATGGGCTGAGGAACCCAAAAATGGGCTGAGGGGCCAAAAAATGGGCTGAGGAAC
>JAUMJL010001755.1:0-96307 GCA_033558185.1 Dromococcyx pavoninus
GGGTACGAGACCTCGGGGGCGTGGTTTCGAACGAAGGGGTTGTATGTGGGCGTGGTCTTGGATGAAGGGGTCTGTGAGGGGCGTGGTCTAGAGTGAAGGGGTCTGTGGAGGGGGCGTGGCCTCGGGTGAGGGGGGCGTGGCGTGCGCCTGGGTGCGTTGTACCGAAGCGTCCGCCTTCCGGGTCGAGCCGGGCCGGAGCGGAGAGAAGCGAACGGGACCGGGCCGAGCGGAGCCGAAGGGAACAGGGCCGGGCACGGGCCATGGGACAGATCGAGTGGGCCATGTGGGCCAACGAGCAGGCGCTGGCGGCCGGGCTCAGTGAGTGCGGGGAGGGCTTCGGCGGGGGGCCCGCGGCCCAACGCTGGGTGGGTCATGGGGACCCGGGTGCTGCAGGGGGTTCCGACCGCCCCGTCTCGCGCAGTGACCCCGAGCTCCCCGGTGTCCCCGAGCCCCCCGGTGTCCCCGCACCGGCCCCGCGTCCTCCTGTGTCCCCAGCGGGGGGCAGCTCCGGGGCACCGGGGGCTTCCGGGATGGCGCAAGCGGGAAGTGCCGGCCCCGCTGGGGGTGCGAAGGGCGAGAGCCGGCTCTTCCGCTTCCCACCTCTCTTTCTCCTCTTTCTCCTCCTTCTCCTCCCTCTCTTTCTCTCTCTTTCTCTCTCTCTTTCTCTGTCTTTCTCTCTTTCTTGCTCTTTCTTGCTCTTTCTTGCTCTTTCTTGCTCTTTCTTGCTCTTTCTTGCTCTTCTTCCCTCCTTTCCCTTTCTCCTCTCCCCCCCTTCCCTTCCTCCTCTCCCCCCCTTCCCTTCCTCCTCTCCCCCCCTTCCCTTCCTCCTCTCCCCCCCCTTTCCCTTCCTCCTCACCCCCCCTTTCCCTTCCTCCTCACCCCCCCTTTCCCTTCCTCCTCACCCCCCCTTTCCCTTCCTCCTCACCCCCCCTTTCCCTTCCTCCTCACCCCCCCTTTCCCTTCCTCCTCACCCCCCCTTTCCCTTCCTCCTCACCCCCCCTTTCCCTTCCTCCTCACCCCCCCTTTCCCTTCCTCCTCACCCCCCCTTTCCCTTCCTCCTCACCCCCCCTTTCCCTTCCTCCTCACCCCCCCTTTCCCTTCCTCCTCACCCCCCCTTTCCCTTCCTCCTCACCCCCCTTTGCCTTCCTCCTCTCCCTCCCTTTGCCTTCCTCCTCTCCCTCCCTTTGCCTTCCTCCTCTCCCTCCTCTTTGCCTTCCTCCTCTCCCTCCTCTTTGCCTTCCTCCTCTCCCTCCTCTTTGCCTTCCTCCTCTCCCTCCTCTTTGCCTTCCTCCTCTCCCTCCTCTTTGCCTTCCTCCTCTCCCTCCTCTTTGCCTTCCTCCTCTCCCTCCTCTTTGCCTTCCTCCTCTCCCTCCTCTTTGCCTTCCTCCTCTCCCTCCTCTTTGCCTTCCTCCTCTCCCTCCTCTTTGCCTTCCTCCTCTCCCTCCTCTTTGCCTTCCTCCTCTCCCTCCTCTTTGCCTTCCTCCTCTCCCTCCTCTTTGCCTTCCTCCTCTCCCTCCTCTTTGCCTTCCTCCTCTCCCTCCTCTTTGCCTTCCTCCTCTCCCTCCTCTTTGCCTTCCTCCTCTCCCTCCTCTTTGCCTTCCTCCTCTCCCTCCTCTTTGCCTTCCTCCTCTCCCTCCTCTTTGCCTTCCTCCTCTCCCTCCTCTTTGCCTTCCTCCTCTCCCTCCTCTTTGCCTTCCTCCTCTCCCTCCTCTTTGCCTTCCTCCTCTCCCTCCTCTTTGCCTTCCTCCTCTCCCTCCTCTTTGCCTTCCTCCTCTCCCTCCTCTTTGCCTTCCTCCTCTCCCTCCTCTTTGCCTTCCTCCTCTCCCTCCTCTTTGCCTTCCTCCTCTCCCTCCTCTTTGCCTTCCTCCTCTCCCTCCTCTTTGCCTTCCTCCTCTCCCTCCTCTTTGCCTTCCTCCTCTCCCTCCTCTTTGCCTTCCTCCTCTTCCACTTCTCCCCAGCCTTCCTGCCCAGGGCAGCCAGAGGGGAGCAAAGCTCATGGGTGGCCATGTGGCCAAAAAACACCCACAGCATCTTCCCAGCACCCCACACTGAGACCACAATACCGGGTTCGGGGGCTGTATCTGGGTTGTGGGTTTGTATCCTGACTTGGGGGGGGTATCCCCAGGCAGGGACCCCCTCAACCTGGCTCTGTCTCTGCAGTCATGCTGACAGGTGGGATCGTGGCTGTGGCAGGGCAGTTCAAGGGCTGGTACTTTGCAGCATATGCCATGTATCCTTGCGGAGACGATGCCTAGGGCTGGTCTGCAGGGAAAATCCTGCCCTCATTCGGGTGGGAGGCATGAACAGGGGGAGAGACATCATCCTCATCCCCGGTCTCAGCCCAAGTGACTCTCTCTGCCATAGTCAGCCCCTGTTTGGGATGAGGGTTGTGCCTAGGGACTAATCCTGGCCCCGAGCACCCCTTTCCTTGACCTCCCTGCAGCGCGGCAGGCGTCTTGGTCTGTCTGCTTGAGTACCCCAGGAGCAAGCGGAAAAAGGGCTCCACCATGGAGAGGTGGTAAGTGGTGTCCCCCGTCCTCACCCCTGGGACTGGGGGTCTTGGTACCACCCCAAGACACAGGGACGTGGCACTGGGCTGGATCCCGCAGGTGGGTTCCCTGGGGTGTCCCATGCTGGGACAGCGTTGGCTGGGGTGAGTAATCCCCTGGAAGGGTGGCAGCCCCTCTGACCCCCCCAGTGTTGCTCTGCAGTGGCCAGAAGTACCTGACAGCAGTGGTGAAGGTGTTTGGGCCCCTCACGAGGAATTACTACATCCGAGCCATCCTGCATGCTGCGTAAGTGGGGTGCAGGGTTGGGGCTGGGGTGCAGGCCCCCCCGGCCCTCCCTGACCCCCCAGTTTCTCACACAGCTTGGCTGTCCCTGCTGGTTTCCTCCTTTCCACCATCCTGGGCACGGTCTGCCTGGGCATTGCGAGTGGCATCTACCTGCTGGTGAGTGCAGAGCAGCGTTGCAGGGGTATTCTGGGGGGCTGGGGACCCAGCTGGAGGAGGGGGCTCCTCATGATGGCCCCTGGGGTTTTGCAGGCGGCTGTGCGTGGGGAAGAGTGGAGACCCATCGAGCAGAAGCCCCGGGAGCGGCCACACATGGGGGACACCATCAAGCAGCCACCCAGCAACCCCCCACCCCGGCCCCCCGCTGACGCCCGCAAGAAGCAGCCAGCAGAGGTGGGGGGGCAGGTGAACCCCATCCCTGTTGAGGCTGAGTAACGGGTGAAGCCCCCTCCTGCCTCTGCTGTGCCACTCATGCTCCTGCTTCCCAGCTGCATCCCAGCCCCTCAGGGTAAACCAGGATGCCTGGCTCCTGGGGATCTCCAAATCTCCAGAGATGCTCAGCTTCTCAGGGAGGGAGGTCCCAACTCCTGGGAATCCCCAAATCCCTGGGGATCACCAGTTCCTCCAGGACTTCGCAGCTCATGGGATCCCCAAATTCCCAGGGATGTTCAGCTCTCTGTAGGGTCACCAGCTCCAAGGGGCTCCCCATCTCCTGTGAGATCACCAGTTCCTAAGGATTCTCAGTTCCCTGAGGTGTCCTCATCTTCTGGGGTGCTTCTGGGGTTTCCCAGATCCCTGGGGGTGCTTAGCTCCCCAGGGTCTCCTCAGCTTTCCGGGGTTCCCCAAGCAATCTCCTGTTCCCTGGGGATCCCAAATACCCGGGGAATCCCAGCTCTCCAGGGGGTCCGCGGACCCCACGGAGTTGGGACCCAACAGCTCCGCTCCTTCACCGTCACTTGCTGGTTTTTGTCACTTCTGTGGTTGCTGTTGCAATAAAAAGTGGGAAGGGCGCTGGCTCCCCTTGCCTCTCCCTGCCCTGGGCAGGGGCTGTGGCTGCTGGGGCTGAGTTTGGGGTGGTTTAAGGACAAACAGGCTGGTTATGGCCAAACTCTGTGGTGCAGCTGAAGGTGGGGTGGGAGTGTGCAGGGAAGGAGGAACAGGGAGACGCGTGGCGGAGGGAGCCCCATTCTGTTGTGCTCTCAGATCCTGTGGACCCAATGGTGGGGTGAGGGTGGGGGGAATGTGCACAATGGCACGTGCTCCCAAAGGGTGGACCTGCACCCCAGTTCCACAGCTGTGCCCCAGGGAGAGCCCCTAAAGCTTGGGGTGCCCCCCCCCCCAGCAGGGAAACGGGGGGAGGAATTTCCCTTCCCAGTCCCAGTTGTGGGTGCTGGGTGATTCCTGGGTGTGACATGGGACAGACACATCCATGTGCTGTGTGGTGGTGACAAATCCACCCCAGAACACCCATGGGTGCTGAAAGGGCACGTGGCAGCCCAGCAGATGGCGCTGGGCCTGTGGGTGGTGGGGTGTTGTGAATGCTTGGGGCTGGTCCCCCAGGGGCTGAGGCTGGGGGTGTAGAGCATCCCCCTGCACTGCCACCCTCTTCATGCCTTCCCAGTTCGTCCTGCCCTGCCACGCTGGGTGTACTGGTACTTTGTCCACCTTGCTGGGGCTGAGAGATGCCCCACAGCTGAGCATTGCCCCACCAGGCACCCATGGAAGTGCATCCATCCCTATCTGCCCACTGCGCCAGCATCCTTACCCCATTGGCTGGGAACAAAGCAAGGACCAGGCCAGAGAGGTCACTTTTTATTTGCAGTCTGCACGCTGCCAGCATTAAATAGCATGTCTAGAGGAGACAATAAATAGCTCTGGGGGGGGGGGGGGGGAATAAATAATCAACGAGCACCCAGGCAGCGCTCGCAAGGTCCAGCCCCAGGGCCTCAGGCACCGTGGGATGATGCTCGACCCAGAGTCACAGCCTTTGCAGGGTGGAGTCAGCAATAAATATGGGTTTAAAAAAAAAAAAAAGTCCCCCAGCAGCAAGGCTCATAAATAAGTCATAAATAAGAAGGTGAGGGGTTGGGGGGGCACACTCAGTGCTGGGTGAGTGCTCTAAAACAAGCACGGGTTGGGGGGGGGATGGATGCGGTGACACAGTCACACTTCACGGCTCCATGGGAGCAGGGCAGGGCTCAGCGTCCGACGCGGGGCAGGACACAGGTGCAGCCCACTGGCACCTTGATGTAGTCCACCTCGAAGGTGACAAGGCCAGAGCTGGCAGGGCGCGGGCAGGGCTTGCGCCTCAGGACCATCATGGTCTGGTGGATGGCCACCGAGTTGAGTGACGTTGTCTCCCGGCCCGTCTTGACGTCCACACAGCCGCTGCAGAGGCACTCAGCGAAGGCCAGCTTGCGTGGGTAGCGGTTCTCATCCTCATCAATGCTGGGAGAAGGATGGGGGGGGGAAATGGTCAGCGAGCCCCTTCCTCTGCATCCCCCAAGGCACCCTGTGCTGGGATCAACCCCCTCTGGGCAGGCAACGGGAATGCTCTTGGAAGGGGCAGAAGAGGGATGCTCAGGGCAAGTGGGAGGATGCTCAAGGCATGTGAGGGATGCTTGCGGCAAGTGAGAGATGCTCAGGGCAGGAGAGGGATGCCTGGGGCTGGTGAGGGATGCCTGGGGCAGGTGGGAGATGCTTGGGGAAACAGGCAGTACAAGATGGGGGTCCTGGTTGGGGGAGGCACTCACCGGTAGCGCCACGGGGAGATGGAGCGCTCGTTGGCCTCGCTGTGCAGGGCAGTGCGGAGCTGCAGTGCGGGGCAGGCGCGCTCGTGGTGGCGGCGGTGGCGGCGATGGGCAGGGGTGGCCTCCTGCAGGCGCTCCAGCTGTGGCACCAGCTGCACGGGCACGTAGTGGTCCCAGCGCAGGCTGCGGGCCAGGAGGTGCGCGGGGGCCTCTCCGTCCCGCAGCTCGCCCGCGCTGTAGCAGTGCACATGGCCATGGGGCAAGAGGCTGCCGGGGCGCCGCAGGCCATGGCACCGCACCAAGACAGCCAGCAGTGCCAGGGCACTGAGCCAGCCCTGCAAGAGAGCCTGGGTCAGAGGGGGACACCAGCAGCCCACATCCTGCCCTGTCACCCACACCTGCCCTCCTGGGGATACGGAGGAGGGACACACAGGCACCCTTGGATTCCCTTGGGGTGAAGTCGCAGCACCTGCGACCCTGGAGTGCTTTGCGGTGCAGAGCACCAGTACAGCTGTGACTGCACCCTTGCCCCAAAAGCATGAGCACACACAGGCACAGTACAAGTTCTTCTGTGTGTGTTCAGATGCACATACATATTTCTTAAATATCTGTATTTTTATATATATATAAATATATATATAAATATATAAAAGAATATATAATGTATACTATATTAAATATTATTTTTATACATATATTTAATATATTTGTAGACAGACACGTAACTACAGTCCCCCAAGCTGTAGCATGTGTGTACACACACACAAAGACAGCACACACATACACAGCTGTATGTGCATAGAGACTATTTAGACATGCACACATGTAAGTCTATACGTGCAGGGAATACCCATGTATGTGCACACACACAGAACACAAACTTTAAACATATACACACACTCTCTCTCTCTCTCTCTCTCTCAGCACAGGCACCCAAAGTGCCAGCACATATGCCTGAACATGTAAATAGCAGTATGTGTGTAACATATTGGTACCAGATGCACACACATGTATACGTATGTAAAAACACACATGTGCCCCACCCTAGCTGTCCATGCACATAGACATATGTGTATATTTAATTTATATATATATTTACACACACACACATATATACAGACAGAGGTATTGGCACATGTGTCTATACCCCCAGAGATAACAGCACACATGGATATGCAGATGTGTAAACACACAGATACACCCAACCTAACCTTCCATGTGCGGACAGACACACAGACAGCAGCCAGAGACACATATTACCAACATATGTGCATAGAACTTGGACTGTGTGCACATAACAGCACTGGGCAGCCCTTACACACACAGAGGGCAACACTCCCACATGTAACAGCCTGTACATACACACACACGTGCAAAACCACCCCAGCTGCATGCACATTGCACTGCCTGTGTGGTGGTGATGCACACACATCAGTAGCACATGTGCATCTACACACACACACACACACACACACGTGTGTGCACCCCTGGCCATGCACATGACACTCAAAGCCCCCCTCCACGTGCACACATGCTCACACCATCCCAACTCCCACTGCTCACACCCCCAGAGCCCCCCAGGCCAGACATTACCATCAGGCAAGCGTTGAGGATGCAGGAGCACAGTGAGGGAGGCCCTTTATGAACTGCTGCCCTGGGGATGCAGGCAGCTGAGTGGCAGCACCGCCGCCGCCACCGCCTTTATATAGGGCTCGGGCAGGTGATGTACACACACCTGGAAACTCCAGCTCTGGCTGCCTTCCTCCTCCCTGCGGGCCGTCATACTTCCTTCTCAATCCAGTGTGTTCCAGCCCGGAAATCGGCTCCTGACATCCCTAAAATTTTTTTGCAGGGAGCTGATGGTGATGGACGTGCCCAGACTCACAGGGAAGGAGCTGCCCATTCGCTTGGCTGCCCTGGTGATGGGCATAGAGCATCGAAGGACTGTGTGGTCCCCATTGCAGGAGGACTGGGGTGCTGCTGGGCAGGTAACCAGAGCACCCCGTGCCTGCCGATGGTGGGCATGGGATGCCCTGGATACCCATCCACCAGCACCCCCAGCCCTCCTGCAACCCATGGGCATGGGGTGCCTGTGCCCCAGGCCACGGCCCCAGCCCTGGCCCCATTGCGTAAGCCTGATGGTGATATCACCACCACGTTCCTGGGGCTGCAGCAGCAGAAATCCTGAATTGGGCAACTCTGGAAAGGGCTGAAAGGCTCCATCTGCCCCCTCTGATGCTCCCCAGTCCAGCACCGAAGGATGTCCTGACGGTGTGGAGGCTCAAAGCCAGGATGGTGGTGCTGAGTAGAGAGAGGAGGATGCGGTGGGACCAGAGGAGCTGGTTCTGGGATGAGCAGAGGCGTCTTTTCCTCCTCTGCTTCATATCTCACATGCAGATATGGAACACTGCATCCTTCAGCGATCTCCCCTTGCAAATCCTACCGCAGTGCAGAGCCAGGTTTGGGCTCACCAGTGCTCCCTGCTGAGGACTTCACCTGGACCACAGCCTCCAGGCAGCAGTGCATGTTCCATCCTGCACCACGGGCTCAGCTGCTCTGGTGTGCAGGGCCAGGATGCAGGGCTCAGGCTCCGTTCCCACAGCAGCCCAGTGGTCCCAGTAGAGCAGCAAGCACAGTGCTGGGTGGGAAGCACATGGGACAGTGACAAGGAAGACTACAGGACCATGCTTTGGTCTTTTACCAGAAAGACAGGATCTGTACCCATTTTGATGGCGACTTCTGAGAGTGCTACACAGCCCCCACCCCAGCAGCCTTGGAAAAGGGGAGCAGGGACCCCATTCACCATCTCCTGAAGGTCTGGATGAGCCCAGAGGCACCCCAAATTGTGCTGGGTGAGGTCAACAACAGCACAGGCTGCAGAACCCTCCACTCCCCTCCCAGAAGAGACTCTGTCCTGCTGACATTGAAGACCAGTGGGATCCTGTTTTAATACTGGGTGCAAGGAGGGCTCACCGATACCAGGCATCTGTAGGGAGGGATGCAGCAGCTCTTCCACCTCCACAGGGCTCCTTGTGCTGTCAGGTCATCAGGAGATCAGGAAAAATAAACTACATACCCAAAGACCGGGGGGACAGGCCCCTCACAAGGCAAGGGAGAGGGAGGACAGGGGCAAGCAGAGAACAGCAGAGAAAGGAAGAACTGGTTATCAAAATACTTTATTTCCAGGAGATCCCTCAAAAGAAAAAAAAAAGGGGGGGGTTGTGGAACAGAAAAAGGACCCTCCTTGTTAGACAGACATCCCCACAACACCTTCAGGGCTCCTTTTAAATCAACTAAAACAATCTGATGCTTAAAATAAAAGACATGTCATTTTCCCAATCAGACTTTAGTCAAGAATATATATATATTTTTGTTCCTGGGGCAGGAGGGCAGGGGAAGAAGGTGATGTTGCCAGTAGTTCACAGCAGTTTTCGGCTCTCTCGTTACACAGTATATAGAACTGCATTGCTGAAGACACTCAACACACAGCAGGGCTAACTAGGAGAATACAACTCAAGGCTAGCAAAGAGGAGAGGGCAGAGAGAAAGAGAGGAATAGTGAGAGCATCCGACGGGTTGGAGGCCTCTGTGCATAATTTACAGGGAACCGGTGGCGGCAGAGCCAGGGAGAGGCTGCGCTCGCCGTTCGGGAGCCGGGCGAGTCGTCGCGGGCGTCTCAGCTGACAAAACTTCAATCTTTTTTTTTTTGTGTGGGTTTTTTTTTTTTGAAAAAGAATCGCAGCCAAAATAAGACAGAACTGCAAAATCCCAAAGTGGCCGCTTTTATCCTATTTATAAAAACATGAAGAGTCACTAAGGGGCAGAGCCGTGCTCCGCGCACAGCCCACTATACTTTCCCCGGGATTTTGGCCCGTTTGCGAGCGATGGCATCTTCCACCGCCTTGAGCTGCTTCAGGAGCTCCTCCCGTCGTGACAGGGTGCTGGACTTGCCCCCCTTGGCACCCGCGGGGCCCGGCTCGGTTGCTTTGCCCGGTACACTCGTGACTTTGCTGGAGCTCTTGGACTGTGGTGACAGCTGGCGCTTCCTGCCAATGAGAGAGAGAAGAACTGGTGAGAGGGTGCTCGCAAACAAACCCCACCGGCACCCGCTCCAGTGGGAAGTATCATTCTAAGCACTGGCAGAAGAAAATAGAGTTGGGATGCAAGGCTTGTGGCTGGAAAACTGTCTGAAACAGGTAAAAGATCAGCTACTGCAGGGGAGAACCCAAAACTTAGACTTGGCACAAGGGCCGCCCTGAGAGCAGCACCCAAGGGCTGTGCTCCCAGCGGCTGTTGCGAGCGGCTTGCCGGGGGACGCACCTCTGCGAGGGAGCTCACTGGCGTTCAAGCAAAGAGCACAAGCTCTTGGAGAGTGTCCAGTCTCAAATCCTGACAGCCCCTGCCCTGCGATGCTGCTGGGTCTCGTGGTGGGGATCTGGCAGTTGTGAGGAGCTGACAAAGAGCCGGCACCGCACTCCAGTTCTGCTCTGATGCCGCTTTGCTGCAGTCTGAAGCTGTCGCTGTGGCAGCAAAGCAAAGCCGAGGGAACGCTCCCTTCTCCTGCACATGGGGAGCCTGGCCAGCCCTGCACTTGTCCCCATCACTGGCAGCAGTGGCTTTCCCTGCCCCAGGCTGTAAGCAGGGCTGGAGGTAAATGGCCTCTGGATCTTCCCACTGCAGGCCACCACTTCCCTTTACAGAGGGACAAGAATCATAGGACTGGGAAGCAGAGCAGCATCACAACAGTAGGCAGAAGAGGGTCAAGAAACAAGGATGTGGTCAACAACATCAATATGGAAAGGCTGAGGTTCCTCTTCATTGCTAGAAAACAGAACCTGAGGGCTTATGGACAAGCCTGGGGCAGCCAGGGCCAGGTTTTGGTTTGCGATGACTATGATACCCAGAAATTGAGGCTTGCTTGCACCCAGGCTGGGGAGAAGGGATGACACAAGTCCTGCTGGCCAAGGAACACAGGGGTGAGGGACAGGGCTGTGCTTGTTTGCTCAGAGATCCTCAGAGAGATGACACCAGAGAAAAGGAAAGCAGCACCAGCTGGCTACAGACAAGGACTGAGGAAGGTTTAGATGTGTCACAGAAGGTGCTCCACAACCCTTTAGCCAAAGGGCTCTAACTGGAGCACAGCCCAAGGTCCCTGGAGCCACACACCAGTTCTGTACTGGGATATTCCCAGCACAGCAGTGGGTGCCAAGAGATCAGAGGTGAGCTGGTCACCTGTCACCAGAGGGTACGGAAAGGCACAAAGCCAGGGCTAGTCAACATTCAGACTCACGCAGAGGCCACATTCTGCTAGGACTGACCTCAAGAACCCCCCCAGACTCCTGCTCGTTTCTGAGCTGGAACACCCAGCCAGTGGCTTCTGCAAGAACCCCTGAGCACTTCTGGCTCCTGCTCAGGGAGCTTCGCTTCCTCTTACTATGCCTTAATGGCAACTGGAAACTACAGTCAGAGAACCTCAGAGCTGCCCCAGGAGGAGGGACTGATCCTCTGGAGAAGCAGAGAAGTGTGAGCCTCAGCCCGACCCAAGAGAGAGTGTAAGAACAAGAGGGCACTGACCTGTCTGTCTGTGCAGGAGAAGGTTTTGTGTTCTGGCCCCTCTGTCGCTCTTGCTTGGGTGAAGAGACTCTCCCGGTTGCCTTCCTGTCACGAGAGCCTATTGGGAGATGAAAAGGTGAGACATTCTCACTGATCACCAAGGCACAGGTCCCTATCCTGCCTGCTGTACCATCCCAGCAGTGTCAGGATGCTCTCTTCAGACCAACCAGATCTTGTCAGCAAAAAGCCAAGTCCAGCAGCAGCCAGAAAAGGAACCTGCTATTGTGCACCCTGTCTTCAGGGGGAGCAGAAAAACTAGTCAAGGCTGTTCTCTGTGGTCAGCTGTACAAACACCACCTGCAGGGAGCTGCATGAGCCCTCTCTTCACCCCTTGGCTACTGGAACAAGGCTCCTCCACCATGCTTTTAGGCTGTGCTTTGCTTGCATAGCCACAGGACAGGACCAGCCCTCACAGACCGAGTCAGGGCTCCATTATCCCCTTGCAGACCATGCAGGCTGTGCACGCTGGACACACCAGCACCTGGCTCTGCTCTGGCCAGGTAACAGCATGTAGTGGCTTAAAGAGTGCTGGGTGAGTGCAGCCCTGCTGCATTCACAGCCAGCTGGGGCCAATCCATGGGCAGCATCACCCCCATGGTTTGCACGGAACGGACTGGACCATCATGCCCTGCCTGACTGGAGCTGCCGTGGGGACTTGCTGGTGGTGGGAAGCCCACTGGGGTCCTGCAACAGCATTATGTGGCTTTGCTGCAGTTGGTTTCCCAACCAGTGCTGTCCCAGTGCACAGAGAGCAGCTATAGCTGGCAGGCAGCCTGTGGGCCAGCAGGGCTGGCCATGAGCCCAGGGGATGAGCTGAGCACCACACCCTGCTCTACTGCACCAGGACAGTGATGCTGATGGCTGCTGATCTCAGATTTAGCAGTGCTCAGATCAAAGGCACTCAGCTCCTCAGAGCACTAAAGGCACCTGTACTATGGCAGCCTGAGGACTGGTGCTGTGAGAAAGGCAAGGCTGCAGACATTTCACATCTGATCACAGCAAAGTTGCAGAACAGGGAAGCGAAACAAATGTCAAACAGCTTTGTGCTGCAACACTGGGGTGCAAGCTGCATGCCAGAGGGTGCCTCTTGCTCAGTCCCAATTCAGTCAAGGGTACGTTTGCCACTGGGAGGTGAGGCTGAATTGCCTTCAGGGCTTGTCCCATTTGCCACTGCTTAAAAACGCTGTAGACAGATAAGAAATCAAGTATATAATTACATTTACATCTGTAAAATCAGTACAGTTTGCTAGGTTGGCCCATTCATATGTCTGCAGCTCAGCAGTAGATGTGAACTAGATCCTAGTGAACTTCAACCTCACCCAGTCCCTTCCATGCTGCCTTTGCAGGAGTCGAATGCAATCGGGCTGTTAGCTCAGAATTTTTTTCTGGCTGGCACCCAGTGTCAACAAGATACACCTACAGCCAAGACAACAGGGAAAACAACATCACATGTCAATGCTGGCTTGTACTTCAAAATCAGGCACCTCTGGCTGACAGCTTCTCCCCCTGCTTTGTTTTTCAGCAGGGACAGCACAGGCTGGAGCATGGCATTTAGGTTCCTCTTGTCACAGCACGCTAACTTGGTTTACTGAGGTGCTCATACTGCTGCTGAGGATTCAGGCACAAGAGAACATTTGGACAGTCCACATCTTCCTAAACATATGGGGCAGATCAGACTGTCACACACGAGTGGAGAAACTGTCCTGTTTTGCAGGACAAGTGATTTAGCCAATTACTGCATCCATCCCCACAACCTCGGCAGTGCCACAAGTCTTTCTATCAGGACAACTAAAATTCACTGTGATGCACTGGAACGTGAGGCAGAGAAGACTCTGGGATAGAATAAGGGAAAACCCTATGACTCCCACAACCACATCCAACGACACTGCTAGAGAACAGGAGGCCGCTATGGGATGGATGTGTACCTACAGCAGGGATGAGCACATTGCAACTTCAAAGCAAACAGTTTTTATTTCCCCTGCAGTGGAGTTACACAGACATAGTGGAGCCAAGGTATTCGCAACATGCACCACAAGACAGCTAGGCAAGGTCAGGTTTGTCCTGCCCAGAGCTGACCTCACCTCACTTACTTCACAAACCAGAGTGTCTCACCTCTACTGTGTTTTTTCAGCAGAACAGCTAAAATGCCCGTGTTATCTGGTAGCAATCGCACACTCCAAGGTTTTGGAAGGACACATGCCTGCAATTAACCTCGCCAGCAAGAGGATTTTGCAGAACAGACTCTCATGGGACATTTGTTGCTGGAGCTCTGCCGTGAGTAGCAGAGCAGGAACTCAACCACGCCAGGAGTCCCTGGGACAGTTGGTGTCTCACCTTTGTCAGGTGACAAGTTTGCCCGTTTGGCTGGAGGAGAGGTCGGCCTGTCTTTGTCTGCTGGCTCGTATCTCTTCCTGCTTCCTTTGTCACCAGCCTAAAATGGAATTAAAACAGACAACGGAGCTGAGTAGCCACTTCCTCCTGGGGAGGGAAGCAGGCAGAGATATTTCCTGTGACAGGTGCTTATAATACACTGGTTGGCTCATGCAAGCTCCTATTAAACTCTGCACATACCAGTCCCAACCATCATTGGTACCATGTAATTCCCCTATCACTCCTCTAGCAGTGAGGCTTCCCCTGCACCATGTTTCATGGGCTATTTTCATAAGTGCCAGAAAGAAAAAAATAGCAGCATTTTGTAGAGTGTTTTTCAGCAACACCAAGGATAGCAAATGTTAAGGAGGCATCTGGCGTGCCTTCTTCCAGGATCTGACCGTGCCAGCCGATAGTTATGTGTAATTGCACACTCCTCCCCAGAGCATGCTTCACAGACTCGATAAAGGTGCCTCACGTCATAGCACAGGGAAGTAGAGAAATCTGTGGCCTCAGACTGCAGTGGGGAATTTGAACTGTCAGAAAAAAATAAAGTTAAGCTTCAAAACCAGGAAGCTACACACGTGACTGGGGCCAACACCCTGCTCTGGCACAAAAACCCACGAGGCCAAACTCTCCCACATGATCTGGATTGCAATCTCAGCCAAAGGCACCAAACTGGGACATCGGGCTCAATCGTAAAGGGGAAAGAGCCAGGTTCCCTGCGGAAAGCGTGGCTGGTGGCGGGCACCTGAGAGAGGTGAGGCAATCGCCACTTTTACCTCCTGACTCAGTTAATGACTTGTCAGCAGTTCACTCCAGAGCAGGCAGTGGGAGGAGAGCTCACTCGGAAGCGTGTGTGGAGCATGCCTTCAGTGGGCAAGGCCCCAGCACATGTGGGACTGCGCCGCACACACCTTCGCCTTGGTGCGCCAGCTGTAGCCTTCGAGAAAGCATGGAAGAGCCTTTGAGGCTGCAGCAGGAATGCGCCCCAGGGGAGCCGCCAACACAGTCCCAAACTCAAGCCACCACAGGGTGTGTGCTGCCAGACTGGTTCTGTCTGCCACCCTTCAATCCCAGCTGCAGACCTACCCCGCTGAGTTCATCCCGACAGCACAGAGCCTGAAGCTCCCCTTCCGCCAGCCTTGAGCCCCACAATCCATCCCATCCGCTCCTCGGACCCCCTGTGCAGGGAGAATCGCGCCCACCCCACCTCTCACCTTATTCAAGAGTGTCAGTTTGATCTCTTTGTGAGCACTGAAGCCCCCTTGCTGAGACTGGGGGGCTGAGGGCTGCTGGGTCTGGAGGAGCTGCTGCGATTTGCTCCCCTGGGTGGGCTTGGCTGATTTCGGGACCTGAGCGGGCGCATCCCGTTTCCGCTTCTCCTCTTTAGCGCTATCTTCTTTTTTTGACTTTCCTGTTGAAACCAGAAAGCAGATGTAGTGACTTGCAACCAACTCCTTTTAAACATCCTCCCTTTAGAGGGCAGGGCAAGAAGATGATGCTCTAGGGACTGAAAAAGTCCACACCACATAGCACAGCACATGGTCTCAATGTCAAAAGATTCAGGAAATTTCTGCAGAGAGGATGCTTAACATAAAAGACAAAGAACAAAAAGCTCTTGTTGTCAACTCTGCTACTGTCTAAGAAGAATAGACAAAGAACAACATGATACCAAAGATTTAGCATCACCTCATAAGGGTGAAGGAGAAGGTAAGAGAGGGGCCATCAGGCAGAACTCAACCAGGCAGGAAAAGGCATCTTTACAGAGACACATAGATGGAAGGATGTGAATGTTTATTTCTTTCACAATCTCCCTTCCCTGTGGTCTCACCTTTCTCATGTGAAGCCTCTGGGCTCCTTCTAATGTACAGCAGCCACAAGTGTCTGCCTCTGCTCAACAAGCTTTCCTGGAGCCCATAGTGTCACCAAGCAAGCTGTATTCAGATCTCTGCTCCCCTCTTCTTTTCCCAAGACCCCTTGGAAAACAAAATACCAAACCAGGTACCTCTACCTTTCTTCTGCTGTGCTGGGGTTGGGGATCGGGAGCTGGCTGAGGAAACAGGACTGGCCAAGTCTGCGTACATGTCGTCGGAGTCGGCGCTGCGCACAGAGCTGCTGCTAGAGGAGGCACTAGAGACAGAAGAAACGCTGCTCACGCTCAGGGACCTGGAAAGAGTCAACAGCCCATTACAGTCATGAACACGAGAGCTAGGCAGTGATGAGACAAGACACCTTTGTTTGAGTTCTCCTGAGCGGCTGGGATGTCAGAAAGCTGCTAAGGCAAGCAATAACCAGGAAGAGATCAAGGCTGTGTCTCCTGGTGTGGAGATGATATGAAAAATACCAAACATGTTAGGTGCAAGTCTAGAAAGTACTGTTTATTTATAAACAGGAATAAGGCAACATGTAAACAGGTCACTGTTTTCCAGGTAAACAAAAACTGAAAGCAGCGTGCGCGCTACCACGTGCAAGTCAGTGTTATGGCTCAGGTCAAGCGTTCCTGACAATGTTTTTGTTTGGTGCACATTTATTTGTGGAGGCTTTAAAAGCCCTGGAGTCGTACAGCCCACAGCTTCTGCCCAGGGCACAGGAGAGCCCAGCTGCCCGTTTTGAGGACCAGCATTCTATCACGACTGATAACGACACGACAGACGGCTATCAGATGACTATCTTCAAATAGTGCCTGTAAGATCGCTATCTTTAACGGATTTACAACATTAAAATGTCAGACAATCACCATATTAAGGAACACTTTCTAGTCAGAAAGGCATCAGACAAAAATACAGGGCTATGCATCAGACTTCCCTTCAGGACCACGCCACCACCGCAGCAGCTCCAAAAATCCCAGCCAGCTGGGAACCGGCAGGTGTCGCAGCTGCTGCCACAGAGCCCAGGTGTACACTGACTACACGAACATTCAGGCAGCCCCTTCAGCAGGTTCTGCAGGTCACATCGACTTTGGTGCTCCAGTGACTGACCCATCAACAAGGTCCAAGCTCAGCTGTCAGAAGCTGGCTTGCATACAACTGAACGGGCTGTGACAGCTTCAGCACAGACCAGCCCTGGAACGAGCTGCAAAGTCTCTACCTGCTGGCATCCTGACAGAGACAAGTTTTGAGAGGTGGCACTGACTGCTGCAACAGCAACTAGACGAGCCAGAAACAGCTTCTCCAGGAAAGCTCCAGGCTACAAGGTTGTGACAGCAAATCTGGGCTGGGCACAGACTGCATTTTTACGTTTCCTCCTTTTTAACACATCTGTAAAAGCACCAAGCACTGCCCTAGTGTCACACAAGCATTAAGCTTTTCCTCTCAAGCCCCATACAGCAGGGCAGCACACAGCCAGCGTGCCTGAGCACTCTGAACCTCTTGCATCACCCCTGTCTGACCTGATGAATGCAACAAGCACGTAGTAAACAAGTATGTATTTCTGTAAAATAATGCGGATGTTGAACCTTGGCGTTTCAGAGTTCAGATATGTGAATTACTGCAGGTCAGAGCCAAGTCCTACTTAATCCACTAGTTTTACACTATCGGTCTACTTTGAAATCTGTATCACAGGGAAGTGTTGTGTTTCAAGGCTGCTTGTGAAATTTCAGGGACTTCTGTGTGCAAATGGATGCAAAAAAACCAAAACCAAACCACCAGAATGAAGGACTTGAAAGAGGTTTATTTCATGATTCTCTGCTGGAGGGAGTTAGCTGTTTGTTTACAAACCCCACACACTAACAGCCATATAACTATTCACTTGGAGCTAAACACAAAGGGAACTGGCCATGCAACTTCACCAAAGTGAAACTGTCATTAGCTGGGCCTTTTAGGCATTTTCTGACCTACCTCTCCTGACAGGCCAAGCACCTTCCCTAAGGACATTCAGTAACTAGAGGTAGTACAGGTTTAGAAGAACAAAGCTCTGTAGCCTGAAACTGTTACCTTGTAAATAAATTAGGATGTGGGATCATCCTGGCCATAAGGAGATGCTTTGGTCATAAGCTAGGTAAAAAGGGCAGCTTGGCACACTGACAGATTATCTCCTTGAATAAACCACAAGGACACTACTGCTGTTGCACTACAGTCATGATTCAGGACTCAGGCTTCGTAACATCACACAAAGAGTCTTGTTTGACGTCCTAATTACCTATAGCTTCTGACACCTGAAGCCAGAGAGAGCTTTAGCTGCAAGAAACCGTAACAGTTAAGAATAGTTATAAACTCCTCAGACTTCAGCAAAGGTCACGAAGGGTCGAGACTGTACCTGGATTTCCTGGACCCAGACGGGGAGTGGGAGACTGAGGCAGACGATGATCTGGAATGAGATCTGGAGAGAGACCGAGACAAGGACCTAGATCGGGAACTGGAACCACTGTAGCTGCTGGCACTGCCACTGATGCTGCCGCTGATGGTTCGCCTGCAAGACAGCAAATGACATCCTCACCTCACTGCACTCCGCCGCGAAACGGGCTGAGAAGAAACTGTTCAGGGACAGTTTGTGCATGATGCTGTTGTCTTGTATTGCATACAAGATTGATGCTTTGAAAATGTAATTGTTTCAGATGTTCTTCTCATTGTTGTGTTCCCAATGCTGAGGAAGCATCTGTCTTCTGAAAAGTAGATGTTTTATGCAAGACTGAATAATATTAATGAGAGCCATGCAAAGAATGAGCTAAAGCATCTCAATCCCATCCTAGAGCTAAGAGCAAATGCTTCCTACAAAGAAACATTGCTAACTCTGTAACAAAGCAGGACTACCCTGTATTTTAGGCTATACAAATATTCACACACATTTTTGGGGGCTAACATACCAGTAATAACCTAAATAGAGCTGTTTGTTATTTGCACAGCAGGGAGAGTGTAGGGCAGTCAGGTGTGTGGGTGTAAGCATGAAAAAACCTAGATTGGAATAAAGAATAAGGGAAGGTGACTAAAGATACCCAAGATTATTAACTAATGAAATGGAAACAAGAATTGACAGAGCTTCTAGGGAAAAGAAGTTGTCAGGATCAGTTTTCAGCTGTGGAGACATAACTGTTCAGCCCAGGCCTTTTCTTCAGCTACTCAGAAGAAATAGGAGATGCAATCCCACGCAAAATTAAGAACTGAGTCAGGATGCTTCGGAAAACCTGAATGGAAACCAGACTCACAGCCACCTTCAAAACACACTGGCAAAAAGCATCATCCAGCGATCCAAGAAAACCAGATATGCCTTACTGCAGGCATAAAAGATTCTCAGTCCCCTCATGTGCTCATAAAACAGATGTTCCTAGTAAATACATCTCATGCACCAAACTACTACTTCTATAGACTAGGCACACAGGTACTGTACTGCTGCTGCAAAGCTTCTAACATTAGAAGGATGTATGATTATTTCAGCTCTCCTTAACGGACTCCGTGTCCCTCCAAGAACAAGCAATGCTACCTGCATTGATCCTGTAACATTTTAAAATACAGTACAGTGGATCAAGCCTGAGAAACATTTAAATATAGACACGTGCTCTTTGTTTGAGAGCTAAAAGAAGCATCTCTCATTTCAAAAGCAAAGGGAGGAGAGACAACAAAAACTACAGGACAGACAGAAAACACTTGAAACATTCAGAGTAGACTGAATGGCTGAAGCCACGAAGAGAAAGTAGAGCATGGGAGCCAACAAACTGTGTACTGGGGAGTTTTTCCTCTTCTCCTCCCGTGGTACTGCTGGAGGCTGACAATCCAGCTCCTGGGACCACACAGAAATATTCCCTGCACACTGGCACACGTTTAGAGTAAACAGGGTCCAAACCCACCACCACAAAAACCAAGACCTTCCAACAGGTCAGATCTGCTCTGTGAACCAAACACATCTCTGCTTCTCCTTGCTGTGTGGCCACCACAACCAGCAGCTCTCAAAATGCCCTTTTTTTTCTTTTCCCCCACTGTAGACCCTATCTGTTGACATATCTCAGGTATTCCACCTGCTTCACCTCCCAACCAGCCTGCAGAGGCAGGAGCCACTTGCTGTGGCAACTCACTAACGTTCACCCCCAACACCTTCCCTCTCTTCCCGTTTCCTTCCTATCCCAGGAAACAGATTTCTCCTTTAATACTGAACAGCCCTTGTAGTTCGTACTCCTGAGAGGAACCCAGGATTTGCTCTATCTTCCAGGAGATCAAGCCTCACTCCACCCCACAGCTTTCTTACCTCCTGGGTGGAGTCCTTGTCTGACGTTCCTTCCTTCTTGCCTCTCGATTATCCCCTGGTTTGGCTGGCTCTGGTGCAGCTGTTGTAACTTTAGTGAGTGGCTGAGGGACTGGAAGGGCAGCTAATTTCTTCACAGATTTTTCACTACAAAAATTAAAATTTTCATGTGCTTCATCAAACTCAGTAGAAACAGAACACAGAGATTCTCAAAGCGAAACGCATTCATGTTTGTTGTTGACTAAATACTGTATGATCACTGTAGCTACAGACACAGAGCTATTTCACCAAAACACACTCAAACAACAAGGATTCCCCTAAAGGGATCTGTTTCTCATGTTCTCAAGTCACCTTTTCAGAGACAAGTTATGTACAACAGCCAATTTTGGAGACATTCAAATTGTAAATTAACTAACGAAGTGGACTGTGTGAAATTGCTATTTCTTATCCACTTGATTCTGTGCATTTTTATCTAAAATGCTACTTAAAATCTTTCAGTCAGGCTTCAGAGTCAAATGCACACCATTTATGTAAAAATGCTCTTCTCTTTCAGACAGATTAGCAGGGTGCAAAAGAGCCCATGTGTGCACATGTCCTGTGGACCATGTTACCCTGCAGAACACCGAACAGGTAACACCATTGCAGAGGACCACTACAGAATGTTTATGTGACATTATCCAGCACACACTATGCAAGATGGGAATTGCTCTGACTCTCCAGCGCTGCTCACTTCTGGACTCAGAGCACTCCAACCTCTCCTCTAAGAGCTGGTTACTGCTCAACATCCCCAGCACTAATGTCACGCCTACTACTAAGTGAGGAGGAGGCGGCTGTCTGCATACAAAAATAGAGACTGTTAATTCCTCCTCTTGTGCTTAAGAATATCTGTATTCAACCCCTGCAGAACACAGGATTAAGTGCATGCAATGTTACACAGCAAAAACAATCCCCATGCTTGTGCAGGCTGCTGGCTGGTGCTGACTGTTACCAAACCAGCACTGCAATGTGCACTAGAAGGGCACAAAGGCATCGCTGCAGGTGGAGAGCGTGTCCTTAAAGGGCTCAAGCCTCCAAGTTGAGAAGAACAAAAAAATGCAGGTCAATAAGGTAAAAGAAGTGTGGCAAAGGGGATTGTCCTGTATTATGGAGAATTCAGGGGGATTCCCATAGTATAATTTATTTGCAGGTCACCTTAAAAGAGGTGACATCACTACCGTGTTGTGTCACCTCTAACGTATCTCTAATTTACTACGTATTACAGGAGTTTGTGAAATAGCAACTTCAAGCATTCAAAAGGGCAGGAGCACTGACATAATCAGTCAAACCAACAGTTTCGTAGATATAGCACTGCTTTAATTTGTCTCCAATATTAAAAGTAGATGAGGCTGAACCATTTCTCTATTCTAAGGCTGTGTATTAACAAGAGCTACAGTAGAGGAATGAATTAAACTTTCTTATAGCTCCTGCAAAATGAATCTGCAAACAGAACGGGATGAGGGCCTCAATTTGGCACTTAGGGACATGGTTTAGTGGTGGACTTAGTAGTGTTAGGTTAACCTAAATGATTCTTTGATTCTATATAATATTTAAGGATGCCTGTAAAGTTTAACTTGGATTTATTAGGTGAAATGGTCATAATTTAATTAAAATATGCAAAGCTAAGCACTCTTCTATGCAGGTCGTATTTTGCACCTTCTGTTTCTTCCTTAAACTGTTGACCAGGCCAGAGGGGTTTGACTCAGGAATTAGGCCAGCGTTCAGAACCTCTTCTGCACAGTGTTATCAAAACACAGAAGCTGCCTTACCCTTTACCAGCAGGTGGTAACAACTCCCCTTTAGCCTTCACAAGCGGTTTGTGTGGAGACGGTGTTGGAGAAGCAGAGGGTGAAGATGAGAAGGATCTTGATCTAGAAAGGAAGGACACACCACTCAGCTCAATCTGTGGGACTACAAAAGGCTTTCCTGGCTTTCAGTGCATTTAACCACTACTCCCTCCCTTGGCCAGTGACTGCATCCCAGGAACTGGTCTGGGTGGGTCTGAACTTAACACACTTTTATATTTGAACTCTGCGCAATAAAACCAACTTCTACGATCAGACCAGTGTAAGACACACAAAAATAAAAAGTAGGGTCGGCTGCAAGAGAGGCACTCTCAGGTATTCCACACCAACACCTGAGGGTTGCTCTACACTCTGTGTTCTCTCCTTAGGGCAAGTATATCTACAGACAATTAAGAAGGATTTTGACTTGCGAGTTCAGTGTGATTTTTTTCAATTGGCTTTATATAACTCCTAGTGCAGGCCACAATGCTTTAAAGAGCAGCAAAACAAATCTTGGGAGAAAGACACAAAAGATACATTTAAGTGGATATCTCTGATTTCTGAAACACAAGGAGAAAAATAAAGCAAAGTATATCAAAGCTAACAGATCAAAGGACAAGAGCTGTTTCCTAAGATGAGGACTGACCAAAGAGGAGAACCACTTACACAGCACACCGGATGCTGGCATTCAAATGATTCACCCCAGTGCCAAGACTGGAAGTACCTTTGTTGCAGCCCAGCATTTCAGAGAGCCAGACCCCTCGGTGACGGGCGTTCTGAGGAACAGTTAGGCCCTTGGGTGTTCCCCACCCTCCTACCTTCAGAGAGAGGCACGCTAATCAAAGTGTGTCACCTACGCCTGGCACTGTCCTGCACGGAAGGGAGTCTGAAAGGGGGCGGATGGGGGAAGGTCAGCCTGCTGCCCCAGAAACACGCATGGGCTTGCATCAGGAGCCCTTCCTAGGAGAAACCACCTCTCCAAAATTGACACTGTGCACTCCCATCAACTGCATGATCCACTCTGAGCATCTGTGTGATTTCAGCTCTGAAGAGGCGCATATCTAGGGAGCCAGTTCTCCTACTATGCATATTCCAGACTTGGGAAACTGTCTGCAGGGGCAAGGAAGTGGCAGAGTAATAAGCCTGCCTCTGTTTAATCAGCATGGGACACTGAATTGCTACTTTGAAGTGTCATGACTACCACAAGACACAACTGCACAACTGCTTTATTAAAGAAATGTGATTTGCCTCTTTAAACAGAAATTCCAGTGCAACAGAAAAGAGATGCCAGTAACTTCTTCCAATCATAAAATGCAAATGATGGAAATGTTAATCTCAGCCAGGTTCCTACAGCGCTCGGCTACCACAGGCATGGGAAACAGCCCAGTCACAACAGTACAGCACTCGTGGGTGGGGGTACTGGGGAGAGGAGGGGGTGGCTGACTTGTCTGCTTCATTTAACAAGCAAAACAGCAGGCTGCCTCACCATCTATTGTATTTGCCTCACTCGGAAAACTGGTTTGAATATTTTATTTCAAGAGTTGGCTATTTGCTTCTAAGTAGCAGTAAAAATAGCTGTTGGCAATGTTTGGAAAACATTACTTTCAAATCCAAGGAGCCATTACCTGGACCTGCTGCCTGAGAAAGAGCTGTGTCTTGAAGAGCGACTAGAGTAAGAGCTGTAAGAAGATGACCTGGAACGAGATCGCGAGGAACCTGAACCAGAATAGGTGGATGAACGAGAAGAGGACCTGAAAGAAAAATACTAAAATTCAGCACCTCTTGAGAAGTCCATGAACTATCTGCCTTCTCCTTAGTGACCTGTCAGGACCAAAGCCTCTTCACAGTCCTCCCTTTTCTTTTAGAGACGATTCTGTTGTTGCTACTCCCTTTAACGGGCCCTTTAGCTACCGACTTTCCATCCCTTTTTGAGGGCTTCTTCCACCCATTTTTCACCAGATAGTTCCCTGATAGCTCAGGTCACACAGGTATGAGAAAACAGAAAAACCTCAGGTGCAGTGATCCCAGCAAGAAAAGCTATCTACTTCGGGAGAACTTTGGGTTTTAGATTTGTATCTTCAATTCAGCCTGTTCCTCATTCCTCTCTGATACTTTCCCCTCCTCTTTTCAGGAGCTTCAAAGTTCAAGCATTTACATAAAAAGGATACAGCTTATGCCTCAGCTCTCAGAAATTTAGGGCGCTTCTTTCTGAAAAGTGTTTCTTATCTCACACCAGCTGGGATCTCAGTTACACTGCAGCCCTCTGAGGTTCTGTCAAGCCTTCACAACCCCAGTTTGCCTCAGTATCAGGATGCTCTTCCTGAAGCAGGCTCACCTCAGCTCCCCAGCACTCCTGGAGTGAAGAGGCTTCAATTTTTACAGCTTCCAGCTCTTTCTGCTCCTATTAAGATCACTTTTCATCTCGGTGAGCTACTAATCATCTGGACTGCTTCCAAGCCTTAATTTCCACGAAGAGTCATTTTTCCTAGGACCTGTCTTTTCTTCATCTTTGACAGATCACACCACTACATCCACAATTATGTGCCTCATTTAGCTTCCATCTCACTACCTACATGCTGGTGTCCAGAGCTGTTACCGAACAGTTTCCCAAACATCTCAACTTCATCTACTGACCACAAAGAGTCACTGACCACGTCACATCACCTGACACACTAACAAGGGCCTTCGCCTTCACTTACCTTGAAGACCCAGAAGCAGATGCTGAAGAAGCAGAGGTTTTTCGGCGCCTGCGCGCACGGCTGGGAGAGACAGAGACACCGAGCTTCTTTTTGGGAGACTTGGATCGGCGCCAAGGGTCCTTCCATTCATCTGCTCTCTTCGACTGAGTGGTGGTAATTGTGGTTGCCTCCTTCTCTTTCTTTGGTGGCTCAGGCTGACGGCTGGAAAACAGGAGTTAAGTAGCTGGGACTTTTTTATATAACACGGCTAACGGAAACACGGGACCAGCAAAAGAACTCAAATTCATCCTTCCTACAAGTACTAGCTCTTAAGTTCCACTACAGGACATTCAACATCATTTTGGGGTGACAAAAGGTTAGAATAGCCATCATTTTGTAAGTCAGTGACTGTGAGCACTTTGAAGCAGCAGTACCTGCAAGTTTTGAGAACTACTTTGTCGCACTAACCGACCTGTGACCCCGTAGCCAATTTCAGCTTCAGCTTTTGGCCTCCAAGGACCAGAAGCAAACACATGCAAGATGGAAGGGAAGGGGAAACTTGGTTCTTCCTATGCCTACGCCAAGTAGCTAGAGCTGGAGCAACCCAAACCTGGTAGGCAGAGACCCCAGTGGAATGAAAACTCTGGACAGAGCTAGACTAAGGACAGACTTTGAGCATGCATCTGAAACACCTTCTCGACACAGCGAGGTGCTGGCAACAACCAGCAGGCACCAAGAGATTGAGCCTGAATTACTCTCCTAACAGTTCCCTTACCAGAATACCACACGGGACTGTGTGACAATCATATTGATCTGTTTTTACCCTTACAAAAGGGACAATCACCTCCTCCATGAAGCAGTTCATAATGGCTGTTCTATTACCTTTTTGTTCTCTAGGTGCTTATAAACACCAAACATGCTCTCCTGTTGTTGATAACTATGAAGATGTGATGAGTCAGGCTAGATATCCTCCATCCCACTTCCACCCTTCCCCTTTAAGGACTCTAGTTGTGTTTCCCCTTTCCTTTCATTCTCCAGGCTTCCTTTCTCCTCCATAACCACGTGAAAATAATTCAAGGTTAACTTCTCAGCACCTGCACCAGATAGTTAAGTACTCCAGGCTGAGTTTCTTCAGGCCCAGACTTTATTACCTCTCTTATCTATGGACAATTTAACTTGGAATTTTTCCTCACCCTTACTCCAACCTGCACACGACTGTTCAATTACCTGCTCACAGCCTTCTCCCTCGAGTCTCAGGCCAAGTTTGTGTTTGCTTAAAGGTTTATGAAGTCTTGCACTCATAAAATTACCAGCACAATGATGCTCTTATTCCTTTTCTCAAAGTAATGAACCCTTTCACTCTGAGAATTTGGGGGAGGAAAGGCACCTTCCAACTCTGGGTTCAGCCAGTACCACCCCGTTAGTCACACAACTGAAGCAACCACTCCCCACACAACTTTCTCTACCTTTTGAGATAAAAAAGCAACATTCATGTTTTCTAATAATTCTATGTTCTTGCCACAACAATTTTTCAACCAACAACAGGATAATTAAGGCCCTTTGTTGGCAGCCTGTTCTGCCCTTTGAAGGCTTCACTAGTCACTAAAAAAGTCTCATCCCCTCCTTGTTTGACAGCATTAAAACAGTCTCAAAGTTAAAACTCCTACACAGACTCTCACCTCTTCCCTGACTCCAGAACTCATATGTGTTCACTTTAAAATCCAGTACAGCATCCTACTGTTTCCTTATCTTTGCTGATACACTGCAGCAATTTTACAACTTGTCCCATCTATACAGCATCTATATGGGTATATACAGAATTTTATGGGAAGTGAAATTCTTCTTTCATGTTCACCTCTCCCACAAATCTCATTCCAGCCTCAGAAGAATGCGCTTACGCATTAGCACACAAAATTGCTGACTGCCTCATGTCCCAAGCAGGGTTATGGCTCAGCATTGCTCACCAACACCTTCATTTAGCATCATCACCCTTTCCAGCACCACTCTAACATAGAATCATAGAATGGTTTGGGTCGGAAAGGACCTCAAAGCCCATCCAGTTCCAGCCCCCTGCCATGGGCAGGGACACCTCGCACCAGACCAGACTGCTCAAGACCTCATCTAGCCTGGTCCTGAACACTTCCAGGGATGGGGCATTCACAGCTTCCCTGGGCAACCTGTGATAGTGTCTCACCACCCTCAACATGAAGAATTTCTTCCTAATGCCTAATCTAAATCTTCCCCCTTCCAATTTAAAGCCATTCCCCCTCGTCCTATCACTACCCAGCTTTCCTGTAGCCCCTTCAGGTACTGGAAGGCTGCTATGAGGTCTCCCCAGAGCCTTCTCTTCTCCAGGCTGAACAAGCCCAACTCAGCCTGTCCTCATAGCAGAGGTGCTCCAACCCTCTGAACATCTTTGTAGCCTCCTCTGTATCTGTTCCAACAGGTTTTCTTATGCTGGGGATTCCTGAACTGGACTCAATACCCCAGGTGGGGTCTCATGAGAGTGGAGAAGAGGGGCAGAACCACCTCCCTCAACCTGCTGGCCACACTTCTTCTGATACTTTAACAAAGCACGTTATCTGCAGTGAGCTGGTCTAGTTTTCCGTATTATAGCCTCAACTATACCTGAGCATCTAATCACAAAGACCAATCATGACTCTGAATATGGGGTTGAGATAGACATTACTTATACTCTGATAATACTAAATAGTCATAGCCAGGACCAAGTTCTCATTCCAGCAGATGTAGCAAAAACTCATTTTAAAGCCGTCTTGACCTCTGGAGTATCTTCAAAGGAATTAAGTGCAAAGTAGGAAAAAAAAAGAAGGCTGGGAAAAGCCTACACACCTTGCATTAAGCAACAGGCCAAAGAGCAGCACAGAGGAGGAGGTGAACATCACTGGAGGATGCTCATGAATAATCCTGCATGGTGTCCCACCCTGATGTCCCTTCCCAATGGACCACACTCTGCATGCTTTGGGAGATGCAGAGTGAATATTCTGACCTGGATAAAGCCTGCTGAGAAGTTTTCACTGCAGTGTCCAAGGTGACAGAAACATGAAAGATAACTAATGAATAACCCTACCCTGCTCCAGGCTCAAATCTCTCCTGCAATAGTTTTCAGAAAGGCAAGTCTCCTACGCAGTTTATTCTCTGTCTCTCCAAAAACCTCCATATGCACATCCAAAAGCAGCACATCCTGGGAGCAGAACCTCAGCTCAGACGTCACATGGGAACAACTTACGCTGAACTCCACAACTTGGGTGCAAGCTTGGAGCAAAGATGACTGTGAAAGCAAATCTCATTACTTGGACCTATTACCTGGTTTGATGCAATTCTCTCTCGATGAAGTCATTTTCTGGTGGAAAGGTTTTTTCTCCCCAGGAAAACCACAACAGAAAGCCTCATTTATGGATAAGCTTTGGCTTTTTGAATCAGCAGTAAATATGTTACCATACTACAGCCAAGAAAGAAAGATGATTCTTGTGTCAGGACATTTTCAAAGTCTTTCCTCAAGAGCTACCTGCACACCCAACATGTGGCATCGCCAAATAAACTTGTTCAACTTAATATGAGGGACTGGTATCTGATGCTGCTTGGCTCATCTTCTCCAGTGGAATTCAGGAGTCAGAATTGAAAGTAAGCCAGAGCAACTGCCAAGATCCTCACCACCAGCCTTAGACTAACATCTCAATTACAGCCTGTACAAGTTTCACCGAAGAGACTATTAGAGACTAGCAGCCCACAAGACAGTTGGTGTTTCAATCAAATTTACTCCTGCATATTGATACCGTGCAGTTGCTGGGATGAAACTGGAGGAAGCAGTAAGGCAGACAGAGGAAAGCCTGCTGAGAAGAGGTAGCAGGCAACTGGCCTGTAGCTCCCAGCCCAGATCAGGCAGGAAGGCTGCCCAGAGCTACATCAGACACAATAGCTGGGGTCCTGGTGTTGCACTGCTGGGTGGATTGAGTGATGTATTTGACCCTGAGAAGGGGGAGGCTTTCTACTCACTTTCACTGTTACAATTGGGTAATTTTTACTTCCCATCTTGTGCTGGACCTGGCACTTGTTGGAGCTCTTTATGCGCCAATGTAACTTGTTCATTCAACAGGGAGAGGGGAAAAAAATTAGAAGCAGGGTCTTAACTGTGGGAGATGACCCACAGTGAACAAAGGAGGGAAGGAGAGAAGAATCCTGGCTGCTTTGGGGTGGTTAAGCCACAAGATCAGCTCACGGCACTTTGTACAGGTTCAGCCTCAGCTCAGCAGAGTTTTCCAGGTGCAGTCCCCGTGGCAGGCAAACCTAACGCACCGTGGCACAGAGAGCAGCTGGCAAAAGAAGTCAGAGGCTACCAAAGCACATGTGTGAGTCCCAGCCTCCTCGTTCAGTGAATTCCAGCTTTTAGGAAATGTTTCAAGTGTTAGAGAATTAACTCCCTAATTAGATAAGCCTATGCCATGAGGTTTAAAAAAAAAAAAAAAGGGAATAAAAGAGACTGACAAGATGGACTGATCGGATGCTGCTTGATTTCCTTCCAAAGCCCCAAGGAGCAACATCCTCTGTCACCAGGGCACAAGCAAGGTCTGCAGAGCTTAGCTATTTCCGAAGCCCATCTTAACCTTAAAATAACAAAATGCTTTATTTTCCAGAACGAACACGTTAATGCATATTTGGCTGGAATTTAATTACAGCAATCAAGTGGAGAACTGAAGCTGAACGTGGCTCTGGCAGTGAGAGGAGGAACAAAGGCAGCTCCAGCTGGCAACACAAACCACAGCATAGGTCAGCCAGCTCCCAACCGCACACGTTCCGGCTCCCAAATAAACCCAGTTTGAAGCACGTCACTGAATTTGACAAGAATTTGGAAGGGGAAAAGCAGAGCCGCATGGCTCGTTTTCCTCCTCATGTATTATGTAAATGACACTGAAGCATTTCTAATCTTGGAGGGGAAAATAAGCTTCCTGGAGAAAGTGCTTCCTTCCTTCCCCCTCCTCGTGGGACACGACTCCCACAGGTAACGCAAACCTTATCACCCGCAGTCACCGGTGACGTCAGTCTGGCTCCAGGGCTACTGTTTTAGGCGGCAGTTACAGCTCATTTTTCTGAAAGAGGAAAGTCCACTGATGATTTAAAAGCCTTCTTGGTTCTTACAGGAAAGCAAGCGTTGCGTCAGCAGTGCCAGCGTGAGTTTTCCTTTGGAGTCAGTGGAATTTTCCAGAGGAGCCGGGCTGGGGGAACAACTGGAGCCACATGTGCTAAGGCAGTTGTGAAGGGACCTGCAATTGCTGCAAAATAAACTCCAGCAGTGTGCATGGAGTCTTGGCACAATGAAGTCAATTCTGTGGCCAGAGACGGTCAACAGCTTCTGAAAGCTACCTACATGCAGCTACAATGGAAAACACTGAACCCTGGAGTCGGTGCTAATTGATCTTGGTGAAATATGAGCAAAAGGATTTGCTTTTCTCAAGATGTTTTGATCTAAAGCAGAGTTATTAGATGCTTAAAAAAAAAGAAAAATATTTCTTCAAAGCCTGATGGGGAGAGGCTTTGAAATTAAATAGTGGCGATACAATCTGAACCTACAGTATGAAATCATCACAGCGGGTAGAAAACCGTATCTGAGCTGTGATCTACCCTAAGGGCTGAGCATTTGACGCCTTGGGAGCCTCCTCTAAATGAGAGGCACCTGCATGCAGGGATTCTGTCCCAGACTTTGCAATGTTTTAATAAAATCCAGTGTGAGAGATCTCACCCGTAATTCCATCTCTGAAATGCCAAAGGAAAACACATTCCTTGAGATCCACACCTGAATCACTCAATGCCCTTCACCTTGATTTACAGTTACAAAATACTTTTCCTTTTACTGTGGAAGCAGAGGCAGAACCTCAAGAACCAGGAAGACTGACACAAACTCCAGGCAACAGAAAAGCTTTGTGGAGAACTTTGAAAAGTTTTACTGATTTGGTTTGAGGAGAGAATCTATTATTGCTAACTTCACAAATGAACTGGGAGCATAAATGAAAGCAAAACCATCTAACCAGGTTCCATTGCTCTGAATGGAAGGTGCACCACAAAAATAGGGATGTCAACAAGTTAATATGTTTATCACTGCAGTGTTACCCTACAGGGCACTCAACTATGAGTCTGAAGAACCACAGAGCAGCACAGAGCATGTTCTGTACACAAGAAGGGAAATCCTCTTTTGATCAGTGCTGCATGGTATGGCACTGAAGGTAGCACAGCAGACCTGGTGTGTGCAGAAGGAACACAGGTCCAGCTGCAGTTGGAACTGATAAACCTTGTTACAGCCTTGGGCGCCCAACAGCCTTGGGCCATCTGTTTCTCAACTCACTGCACTCCAAGAAACCACCCAGAGAAAGTGCAGACACCTGGACAGCAAACCTGATGGAGGCTGCTTTTCTCCCTCCATAACTTCTCATGGATGTGAGACTAATTCAGAGTGCACCAAGGTTTTCCCAATGCCCAACTCAAACCCAGGAAGAGCAGAGATGTCTACCCTGCCTGATCTTCCTCCTATGGAAGGGCAAACAAGGACAAATGAAGGCTGTAGCTTAAGAAACACCTGACACTTCCACAGGGAAAACTAAAAGGAGATAAAAACCACCAGCCTACTGCAAGGTCTTTATACGACAGGATGAGATGCTATTACTAAGCCCACCAAAACACATAACTCTATTTGAGCAACAGCTGCTTTTGTAGAGAGCCCCTAAGCTCAAAGAATAGGGAGACCACAGAAATGTGACCATGATCCAGGAACACTTGGAATTACAGATTCTTCTGAAAAACAAGTTCAGTTGGTTTGTGATCAAACACATACACAATCATGAATCACTCCATTTGCATTCCCTTACATTTGCCACTCCTTTATCTAATCAACCTCATTCCAACACTTTCTAATTTGCAAGCCCTGTGTAACCCACGTTCATTGATTTTAGATTCCAGGTTATCCTATTCATTAATGTGCTCACTATTACAAAGTGACCTATTACAAAGTCAGCTTGAATTAGCTTGAAAAAATAATGCAAGGGTGAGCTCTGCCAAGGGAACAGGTAACCTTTTGTCCCAGCATTACATAGCATCTCACAGCTGAGGGCTACTCAGATGAAGCTGGGAAGAAGCACCACGCTTCTTGCTGGAAGGGTTTTACAAAGGATTTGAGGTGCTATAGAACAGCTGCCCTTTCTGACATTGCTTTAAATTTTGCAGTGTCCCTAATTGCAGGTGTTATTTTTATTTTTTAATGGCTGCATAAGTGCTCTCCATCAATAGCTGTTAGCACAGCTGATGAAAACTTCCTTCCAAAAAGTGTTGTGTGTGCGATAATCACAGGACAGTTCACCAGGACAAATGCTCCTTCCTAGCAGCTTTGGAGCTGCTGTCACCTCCTGTCCGGACTCTGGGACATCTCAGGACAACAACGGCCTCCTACTCACCACCACACTTGGCACCAGTGCCCCACAGATTTTGGGGTCCATGTCATGGGCCCTGACCAAACTTATCTGCATGGAAATAGCTTTTAGGTCAGACTTCAGGACAAACTTCCTCAAGAACTGGAGATGACAAGCTTCTCATTCGAAGGTTCATTTTACCATGCTGCTTCTCACCAGGGTCCACAGCATCCACTGCAGAGGAAACTCAGGTGGGAAAGGAACCAATACCCATCTCACAGACCTGCAGCATGGGACTGCTGCTGTCTCTCCCTCCTTGTGTGACCGACAACTGCTTAGTGCTACCCCAGCCAACACGGCAGTGATACTGAGACTGCTGCCCTTGCCAGTGGCTCCAATTCCTCAATGGTCCCCACTGCTTTGGAAACACAGCCACTAAGAGGTCCCACGACATTAACTGTGTTACTTAATGCACTCCTGAAACAATCAGATTTGCTTGGATAATGGTGGGATAAAGACCTGTGCAACAATAGAAGGATTAAAGCAAATTACTACTTCTGTGTGCGGGACCTTGGCTCACAGCTGAAGGCCAGCAGGCCTGGGTAAGAACATCTTGCACTGCTCTAAGTCTCTTCAAATAAAATATTTCGTGGCACTTTATCCCCAAAATGCTTTGCACAACAGTGTGCTAGACTGGCAAGATAAGAGATATAAAGCAGAACTTTTGTGCTCAGCAAAATCAGTCACAGCCCGGGGCATTAGAACTCGTTCTGGAGATGGGGAGCATGAGGACAGACAGCCAAGTTATCCCTCTAATTGATCATAAAGTGTCCTGGCTTGTTTAAGTGTTCAGTGCCTGAGGACGGAGGAGGAGGAACAATTTTACTAGCATTGCAATCTCAGATTATAAATTTCTTGGAGTGCTCATCTTAACCTTGGGAAAAAATCCTAAAGCATAAAGCAGCAATTGCACACTCCTTCAAAATATCCATGTGACAATCCTACTCAAAGCCCAAACACTGCAGCCTCTTCTTCTAAAGGGTTCAAGGAGAAACATTTGCTGCTGAGTCTACTGGAGTTTACAGTCTTTGTTTGTTGTTAAATTCTAATCCTCCTCATTTGTAGCAAGCAGTGATGCCAGGAAGTCCTCCGGCTTCTCTGTGTTATTAGCCTTAACTACGTTGTTGTTTAGAGATCAGATTAAACCTTTCTGCTTTCAATATAATGGAAAGGGGATTTGTTGTCATGTTCCTGGTTATTTGCTTTTCGAGTTTTCTTTCATCCCTTTCAACTTCACACTCTGTATGTCATAGTTTGCTCCTTCCTCCAGACTCTTACTGGAGAGAGCTCGTACGCTGATGGACAGACCAGCATCTACCTGTAATTACAAACATCCTCAGCTCTGCCTTTGGCAAAGCTCATTGCCAGTTGCACAACCTCCGTGGACCAGTTTTCCAATCTCCCCAGCTCATTAGCAAGGGAAGAGCAGGGCCGCGTGGGCTCTGGCTGGAAGCGGCTCTGCCTTTGGTACAGGAATGTTAACGGGCAGCTGCCTGCAGCCTGGCGCGAGCTAGTCCCCATTGCCACATGACATCTGGAAAGGCCAGACTTGCCAAAAGCTGGGATCTAGCAATTAGGGAAAGCCCAGAGTCTATAAATAGACCTGCAGGTGAGTGCCATGCCACCATCATGCATCCTGCTGCCCAGGAAGCATAAAGCAATCATAAACATTTTACACATTAAACAAACTCGGGAGCTGTTTAATTCCAAGGTGCCAAACCTGACCCTCTGCAGCACAGCACGAAGGTATTTGGAGAAAAGGTGAGACAGCTCAAACAGTTGCACTGCCACAAGGAAGTTTGGAGCCTGTCAAAAAGGTTACATGGGACAAAACAGCACAGCCCAGAGCCAAGTCACATCATAAGTGTGATGGAGCTTTCTGTGGAATGCAGCGTAGGGAAACACAAACTGCTGGATGAGAGATGTCTTCTCCAAGGGAAAAGAAGTTGAATTGTGCTTTCACTTTTTCGAAAAGCTTTTTCTGCAGTTTTGTTTTCCCTGCAAACATCCATGTACTTGTTAATGCTGTTGTAAGAGTGTTCATGTTGACATGGCTTTCAACAGCATGAACTGAAGTCCCATTAGGAGAACTTGGGAGAGCTGCCTTCAACGACGTAGGGCTAAATGCTCCCATTAATCCCACTCTCCTCCAGGAGGAGATTCCGTGTGTAGGTGCTGATCTAAGATATTTTTTTTTTGAGCTTTTAAAGCTTTCTGCTCAGTACTAGCTCCTTTTTCAACACAGAAATTACAAACACTTCTTGCCACTAGCTTTTAAAGCCCTGCGCAAATGAAGCCAAAGCAAGCCCTGCTTGCAGCCTCTCCCTCTGGCTCTGCCCGGCCCTGAAGTCATCAGCACTTGTGTTACAGGACAATGCTGAGGACACTTTCAACAGTAGATTCTCTACAATTCACTTCTAGAAAGAATAGCAGAATTAAAGCAAAAAAAGCAGAGGCATATCAAGGACTATTTTTAGTTTACAAAGACCCATCTTAAAAAGCCTGTTTTGGAGATCCAAGAGGCACCCACAGCTCCCTTTAGCTGAGCTTACGTCAGAGAGGGGCACAAGAAAGAAGCAGGGAACCTGTATTCACAAAGCATACAACATGACAAACACTGTAAATCCCATCTCTAGGCTCAGACAGATGGTTACATAGGGTGAGATGGACCTAAGATTTGCAAGTGCAGCCACTGCTCCTACCCAGTGAACCTTGGGCAGCACTAATAGCGAAAGCTCGCCGACAAAGCCCTGCCCTGTGACCCAGGAAGGTGTCAAGGGAAGGAGCAAGCAGCAGGCTCAGCCCTGTGTGCAGTGATCCCAATCATGGTGAGTGCTAATGACTAACACCTGCCAATCAGCTGATGTCACTTTCATCATCATCATCACATGTTTCTGGACAGCAAGACCTCTTCCATCACTAACCCAAGGAGAGCACAAACTGACAGCAAATATGGTAATTAAGGTGCACAAATTATGGTTGTAAGTGAAGATTGTAATTAAATGTAGCCTATAATTAGAAATATTCCTATAACCACTCTGACACTGCTACTGCACCAAAGCGCCCACAAGACATCTTCAAACTGTTCCGAAACTGTAATGACTTCTTGGGAAAAAGGGTCACCATCAAAAAGCGGCTACTAATGCAAATGAAAACTCTGGGTCACATTCAGGACTAAACCCTGCTCCCACCTAAGCCATGCAATTCCATGTGGCACCTCATTCCAGGTCTTCTTAGCTCCGTTCTTCATTAAACCCTACTCTTCCTCATGCTCATGATGTTTCACACCTTCCTCTAGTGCTTGAGAAGCAACAGAGACATCAGACAGAAGGAGAAGCTTCAATATGCCTTGGGAAACAGCTTCCCTGCACCCCTCTTTGCCCCGAAATGCACACACACACGCTTGTGCCTCCACATGTTCCTCAACACAGCATCAGAAGACTCCATCTGCCACTAGCTAAGACACTGACACTGCTAATCAGTTTTCCTGGAGACGTCCTTCAGCAGGAAATGTGATACTTTTCCCCAATTCTGAACAAAAAGAACTTCCCATAAGCCAAGTTCTATATTCAGCTGTGATATTTATACAGTGCTTTATGGTGGTAAGCCACGGTACTTAAATAATTGACAGAGAAACAAAACAGGATCCACTTATGAAATTCCTAAACTTTTAATCCATCTGGTTTGATTTTCTCTTTCACACAAGTCAGACCACGATTTTCATAAAAAACAGGCAGAGGCAAAAAACCTACCTCCACACTGCAATTCCACTGTAACATCCAGCAGAGACTCATTTCCAGGCATACAATGCCTTTATATTTTCTAGCCTCTTTTGGGAGTTATTTTACTAAGTCTCCAGACACTTTTGCTACCCGCAAACTCCCAAACCAGCTCTGATTCTTGCCAAAGAACATCTGTCAAAGCCTCAAAGGGACTCTCTCAGCCCTGGAGACCCAGCCAGCCTCCCAAGATGTACTCTAGCCTCAAAGGAGCAGGGATAAGCTGAACATCTCAATACCTACAGGCCACAGGACAGACATTCTCCTCCTTTCAGTCAGGTTATGCACACTTGGTTCTTACTGATGTTTTAGCTCCACTTAGTGGCCAGCAAGGCTCATTTAACGCACTGCCTTCCTCTTGAAACTAGTGCTTTACTCAAAAGTTGCAGACATCAGCGATCAGCGTGAACCTGGATCACAACCCACAGCTAAACTAACTTTATCTAAAGTATCAAGTTTGAATTCCAGCAAACGCTTACCTTGGCAGCAGGGGGGACCGGGGCTTTGGTTTTTCTTTCTCCTTTTCACGTTCCCTGTCCCTGTCCCGGTCTCGGTCTCTGTCCCGGTCCCTGTGCTGCCTGTCTTTTTCATCTCTCTTCACTCGTTCTCTCTCACGTTCCCACTCTTCTTTCCGTCGCTGGCGCTCCTTGTCACGCTCCCGTTCCCTTTCTCGCTCTCGCTCCCGCTGGCGCCGCTCTCGCTCCCGTTCTCGCTCTCTCTCGCGTTCCCTTTCTCGTTGTCTGTTTTCTCTTTCCCTTTCCCGTTCTCGCTCTCTTTCCTTTGAAAAGAAAAGAGAAATCATCGTGACACTGTGGTAATGTCTCATAACGAAGTAGACAGCAAGGTTTCAAAGTCTTGAACCGCAAGCAATTACCTCTGCCCTCCTACGTCAGAGCAAAGCATTAAGATAAACAATCTGGAGCTCGATGGCCATCACCGTTTGCTGAGCAGAAAGCAGAGAGGAACAAAACACTGCATCGTATTCATCACAGTTGTAATTTTCAAAGGTAACAGTCAAAGGTTCATTTGGGCTATTATGCTTATTAAATAAATGCACCAATGTTTACAAGTACTTACTGTCATTGCTAATCAAGTTTCTAACAAGCTTTACAAACAAGCATCATGAAAATAAGTGATGGCCCTCCATGTGCAACAATAGCAAGGACAGGCTCCTGTTCATGCACTGCTCCTGTAGAACAGCAAGGTCTTACAGCAAAAGCAAAGCCACTTTTTAGAAGATGTGACAAATAGCACTGAAAGCTCCTCACTGAGCAGGATTTATTATTTTTGCCACTACTCCTGAGGCACAACAGTTTGCATGAGAGCAAAAGGAAGAGGAGGAAAATGGTCATATAGCCTTATTCTCATGGAGCTCTACATCTTACAGCAGTGCAACTCCAACTGACTGCATCTGGGATTTTAGCAGCTGGCTGGTGCTTTCCTCGTCTGACTCAAAGCAACTAACATGCAACTCGACCAGTGGTGGACACTCATGCTGGAGCCTTCACCTGTACACAAAGCACACCTGTCCAAATCTAATCCTTTCCATCTGTCCCAATAACTAACAAGCAAAACATTACTCAGTCATGTTATTTCCTGTAAACTCCCTCTCAAACATTTCCAAGAGTGGCAAGTGCTGCACAGCTGCCTCACACGCAGAGGAGCAGCCACAAAGAGGAATCATCTTCCTATCTCAGACATTCTTTTGCCTTCATCACGCTGAAGCGGAACATCCTCCCATTCCTGTACCTAGAGCATGTTCTGTGCAGTCAAAAGCCAAGATTTAACTACTTGTAAGATTAAGCACCTTGAACATACATGAAAAATCCCATTTCAACCATTGCACTGGAAACACGACAAGCACCTGGAAGAAAGTTGAAAAGAAAAGCGCAGAGAGGGGTATTACCTTACTTACTCTGTAGTTACGGTAGGGATCTGGGTCTGTGTACTGAACCCTGAAATTCTCATACTGCCCACCACGCCAGAACCGTTCTATTTCATAGTCATAATAGGGATCTGAATAGGGATCAAGCCTACAATGAAAAACAGGGAAGGTTAGAAAGGGAAATATCACCTTTGGCCATGCAGAAACACTGTGTGTTCTAGGTCGGGTCTCAGCCCTGTGCACTGACAGAAAAAAACCACGTTCAACAGAGTACGACCCATACGAAGCGGTTCATTTTCTACACATCCTAACAAACAGAAACAGTCTTTAAGTGAACTTATCAGAGAAAAGCACAAGTCTTTCTGGATAAACACAAAGAAAAACACTACGAACCACATTCAGCCTTCAAATCAATGTGGTAAAAAATGCAGAAACATCGATTGCTTTTTACAGCAGTCACAACAACTGTATGAAAATGTAACAGAACATGTTTTGCCTCATTGATTCAGAGCTGCATTTTCTGTCCATGCACACACAGCTAATCTCACATCAGAAGAGGAAATGGATCATGATCTCCTACCCCTCTGCCACTGGAGGTGATGGGTGTATCCCACTGCTGACAGCACAGGACACAAGCTGTTGCTGAGCTTTCCACTGGGAGAAGTTAAGCTTTGGGGACAGGCCAGCAATGCTCTGCCCCTGCGCCTGGAATTACGCCATGGTATGAAGGTAACCACATCCACAGCTGACTCTCTCCAGAGGAAAACAGGTGCTGGCTCTCCAGGATACAAATGAACTGGCAAGTACATGGCATACCCTGCTCAGCTGCAGGAAAAGGATCTAAAACCCACCCTCCTTCAATCTGCAATGCTTCCTTGGTTTGATGATTCCTAGTCACATCATTTGATGTTTTAAATTTCCATACTCAACAATACTCAATCCCTGTCAGCCACCTGGAGTGAAAGCATCAGATCCATTGTAAAGATGGGGAGGTGGGTACAGGAAACAAGAAACTTCCAGGGCCACAGAGGATTCAGTGGCAGAACTATGAATATATTGCACATGCTCCCAAATTCCAGATTATTCCTAATGAGACTCTGACTTGTAAGTAATGAGGAAGAAAGAGCCCACTTTTCCATTTTAAAAAGCACCAAATAAACTAAAACATGCTAAGATGTAAGTGCTGCCCTGCGAGTTAAGTGGCTGTATTTCAGGGCTTTTAAATGGTTTAGCATTTCTATTTTTGTTTGAAATAAGGGGATCAGGGAATACTGAATGCCAATACTTAATTCAGCTAATTCCTGATGCCAACCAGAAAACAGTCTGGATTCACCGACATCAGGTGTTCAAAGCAACATAAAAAGCTCAAGCCACATTAAAAAAAAAGAAAACACTTTAACCCAGCCTCAAGTCCAAATCTCCCTACTCCTTTCCTATAACATTTGTAGACTTTTTAGTCATTTAAACAAGCATCACTGCTGCACATTAAGAGAATTCAGTGCTTAAATCCTTAGGTGAATAATTGGTATCACCTAAAAAATCAAATACATCCATTCAGTTAATCAGTTGCCCCACTACACCTGATAGGACAGCAGTCTGTGGCCTAGGAAGTTTTTAGAAGTGCAACAGAGAAAGGAAAGGGAATATTTTCTTACAGTTGCAACAGTACTGGAATCAAAGACCTGCTTACCCATAGTTAATGTTTTCTTTGATGTCCACCTCCCTATAGTTTTTCAAAAAAGAAAAAGGGATTCATGAACTATATTTAGACATCTTCACATGTCACAAGACAGTCCTGAAAGCATTTACTAACATCCCAGCTGCACCACCACTGGTTAGGTTGCTGCAAGGTGTCAATCTGTGCAATATGTGTGTGTGTGTTTAAGAAAAATCACCATTTGCTAGAGTTTACAGCAGCAGCAACGTCATAAATTTTGCCTTTACACACAATAAAGACACTTTATGCCACAATCTGGTTATACATAAAAGTGCTTGAATTTTCATAAATTCCATTTGTTCAATTACTTCTATTTAACACTGGTGACATGCAACACATTTTTTTCCTTGACTGTATAAAAAAAAGAGAAAGTTCTGTACCTGACACAATAACTCTTAGATCAGTGAGGCAGTGGCATAAAACAACTAGAACGCTGATGCCAGATTTCATACAAAATCATAAAATACAGATACATTACGGTCAGCCCACAGACCAGTGGTGATAATATACCCCAGGCACAACTGAAAGCCTTCTCAGAGGAACAGAAGGCCAAGACTGATTTATACACAGGAAAAAAAATCATATGGGGCAACTGTTCTGTTATAGTCTGCAGAACTGAGCAGATAGCTTCTTTCTGGGGAAAGGAATTGCACTCTAGAGCAAAGACTACCAAACAAAAGCTTAACCTGCTCCTTTGCAGACCTTTTTTGCAGTTCACTCACTCTAAAATAGACAGAACCAAGCCTTGCAAACAGTTTCTGATTGAGTAGAAATAATCCATGATCTGTACATGCAGGAAGAACAGTGGATGTGTAAAGGAAGAGAGAAAGAGATTCACCTGTATTCCTGCAGAATGCAAGCCTCTCTCTCAAAAATTGTTTCTCCATTCCATTTCTTGGCTCAAGAACTACTAAGCAAGTCTGTCAAAACTGACTTATTCATCCTTGTACCTTCTTCTGCCTGCTCTCAGTCATGACACGAGTGTGTCTGAGTTCTCCAACGTTTTATGTTTTACCTCCCTAAAAAAAAATCACCTAAATATTTAAGTTTAGGGTGCTTGATATGGCCCAGGCCATGTCCTGGCAGCTAACAGGTTTGCTTTCTGACCAGTGTCTTACTAAATCATTTATCGGGACCGGTCAGTTAAGACCAGCTGCGGTGCCCTTGCAAATAAACACCCAGCTGGCTGAGGTGGTACAACCACTGCCCTGAAACTCTCAGACATTGAGCATACTCTGACTTTGCAACCCCAGCTTTAACATTTTAAAACTATCACGGGTTGGAATAAGACAAACAAGAGGAAGAAAAGTCAGAAGAATGCACTGGCATGAGGTAGGCAATGCACAACTACATAGTGTCCTTGAGGGACCAGGATCCCAACAACACTGAAGGCAGAAAGGTTTAAAGACCACTGTAAAGGAAGGTAGTGTTGACCTGGAGCGAGCAGATGCAGCTCAAGTTTTTAACTGGTGCAGATACTGCTTAATAGAAGTTGTTTTACGTTTTCTGAGGTGAGCATTCCTCCAATTTGGAGCAACAAGTTAACTGAAGACTGCCACACTTCACTACATTTCCCACCCATCTATTCCATGCAGCAAAACCAAGACTGCCTCTTACGCTGGATCTCTGACGTCTCTGGTGATGCGGTAATTCCAGTCACGGAAAAACTCGTTTTCTTTGTCAAATTCACGCTCATCTTCTCCAATAGTCACAGTGAACCTCTTCTCTTCAAAGTCAGGCTCCTGTTCTTTTCTCATAGTTGCTTTTTTTAATACCTGCCATACAACAAACATAAAACCATTCTGAAGAGGGAACACTTCTGAGGCATAGAAAAACAGAGTATTAGAAATTCTTCAATGGGAGACACCTGCTCTTTTAACTAAGGCAGCCTTCTGCCCAAGTCTTATGAAATTGCAGGACACTGGATTGTTCTTGACATAGAAAGTGTAATTCACTATTCCATCAGCTCAGAACAGCAGCAGACAGGCAATAAAAGTTTCACACTTGTTGACCCCATTTTCTGAAAGGATCCTATAGGGATCCTATAGGTGCTACAGAAAAAGGCACTGAATTAAGGGAAACTGGATCAGCTTGAAAAGTTTTACTTTGTGGAGGGCTTGAGTTCAACAACCCTGAACTAATCAAAGCCACAGACTCTCCCAAGCTCATGTTAATATAAAAAAAAAATCAACCTGGATGCTAGCTCCTCTTGACTGTATAATAAATGTCAGACACAAGACACAGTTAATAGGTTAAAAAGAAAGGCTCTCTGAAAAGGGCAAGACACTACATGCTCCAGAAAGAGCTCTTCTAGCATCCTGCTCCTCATGAAACAGGCCAGTGGATTTTGGAGACAGTCAGCACACTTCCTGAGGATGCTGTTTACCTCTTTAGCATGGCGGAGTCCTCTCTCCCAGGCACTTTCTGTTGGAGGGTCTGGAGGGGGAGGAGGTAAGATTTCATCAACCACTGGCCCTCCCTGTTTGGAAGGTGGGAAGAGGAAGGAGACAGATACTTGACATTAGTTTTAAGTAGCAAACTCATGCTTTGTAAACAGTAATCCCAGATCACCTCCAGATATGTCCTGGTGATACATCTCCAGAGTGAGCTGCGACACACTCCCAGCAACTTCAAGACCACCTTTTAAAAATCTCATATCCTACAGATGCATTGAATTTTGCAAAAGTACTACTTCAAATAAGATCTTTGCTTCTCCTAGAGCAGAAGACAAAAGCTACCTGGAGAAGCCATACATTCACAGAAAAGATGTCCATACCCAAGGGTTGGCTGGCATCAGTGGGTGAGGGCCGATAGGAGGAGCACCATTTGGTGAGAAGGGCTCAGGTTTGGAGATCAGGGAGTAGTTTCCTTTGTCATTGACACCAGGGTGAATAAATCGACAGTTCATGCCCCAAGTACAGTGACCTGTGGAAATATAGTTCTGTGAGACCCCTGTAAGCCTACAGCAAGCATTTTTTTCAGCTCCACAACCATTTGAAATCCATCAAAGAATAATGCTGTTTGAGATACATGACTTTGCTTCTCTCCAACTTCGTTGATATTTTACCCATTTTCATACAGAAGGAGAGATACTCACCACTCCCCACCTTCTCAGGAAAGACAAATAAATCCATTTGCAGATGGATGAATATACAAGAACCTTATTACAGGGGAAGAAGGAAGGGATGGATGCATAGACACCATGAAGCAAAAGCAGTATTAAGCCTGTAAGCTCTTCAAGTCTTATTAATGACAAACACCTTAAGTCAGGTCACCTCAACCTTTTATAGAAAACAATGATATAAACTGACAGCAAAGAAGAGATCACAGTGCATTCGAAACAAACAGCTCTCTGGTGAGGCACAAAGTACACTAAAGCTTTTTCTCTCCAACCAACTCTACAAGCTTGCTGGCAGAAAGTAGGAAAGAAAACATCACTATGGAGGGCAGCAGACAAATGGGAAGCTGCTCATTAGCTCCAGGTACTACCCCCAAAGAGATGGGAACACTTGTGGATCTAATTTCCAACTTTAATTTAGATTGCCTTAGAAACAAAAAACTTTCTCTTTCTTCTTCTGGCAGTCCACTCAACATAAGGCAATGGACATTTTGCACATTTCCCAGAAGACACACGCACCACAAAGTCATCACTAATTCTGCACTAGGTCAGGCATCAGTACATTGACTTTAGAGGCAACAGAGCAGTAAATACTGCTGTGGCCCAAGCAGGAATCCCTCATCTCAGCTGGCAGGGCAACATGTCAGACATTCACACTGCATCTGGGTCTCTGGAAATGCTCCTCATCAGTTCCTGATTAACCACGAGCTGGTGCTCTCCGTCAGAGGTAACACTGGATGCTTTTGCACTGTCAAATATCACAAGAGCACAAATCCCTTTGCACACCAGCTCACAGAGCAGCACATCCTTTCTTAATGCCTGCACTCCAGGTGTGGGGGCTGCCAGACACCTACGCAAACACCTACTATTCCTACAAGGGGAACGGTTACTCTGACAAGCAAGAGGCCCTGCTACATATATGAGGTGGCTACACATCAAGCTACTTCATGGCAAGACTTCGCAAGCTCCTTATTATTGCTACTGCACAGATGCAGCCACAAGAGCACTCTTCAGACACAGCAAGGACAAAAATCTGAATGTCTTCAAGGTCCCACGTGAGCAGTGTCTGATCTCCCTAGTGCCAATACAGCCTTTAAGGGGCGAGCAAGTGTGGATGTCAACATTGTCTGAACCCACACCAAATCAAAGAAAAACAACCACGAGAGGAGATCCTGTAGCCTGAACTTTGACTCAGGCAAATATTTCCATGCTGCATGGAGGAGTATGTCACACTGAGGATTCAGGAACAAACAGCTGTCCTTATTGAGGGACTTCCTTGTTCCACCACCATCACCGACACGTCTGTGTATCAGCACAGGCAGAAAATTTGATACCGGAAGACATTCAGGAAACCAAGTCTGTGATATCTCATGGTCATGTCTACGGAAAGCCCCTAATCAGTTCCTTACATTGCACATGCCACTGACGCAAGGAATAAGAAACTCCACCCTGTTCTCCACCCTTCTTTTAATTTCACATTTTCATAAATTGTTTCAAGGGTGATGGTAAATAAAACCAATAAACGAGCAAACATTAAGTGAGAGGAAGCTGAAGGAAGTGGAAGAGAGCTATAATCAGTTTAAAAAAAGAAAACTTTTACAAAATCTACTCTCTTCACTAAAAAAATTGCAAGGTAGTCCAAGACAGCTGTTGTGCAGTTGTACAAACTTTGGGGAATGCCCTATTAAGAAGAATTAAAATACAACTTGTTAGATTTAAAAGTTTCAAGTCTTAGGTCTCATTCAGAGTAAGAAATACGTTTTATGATTTCCCACCCCCCATTCCTTCCAAATGAGGCAGACAATCCCAATCATGTTTCACAAATGTGGTATCTGATACAGCATGGAGTAATCTTCTGGCCTAAGGAAAAAGCTTCTATTTACACGAGAATTATTTTTCATTCCAGCTGACCATTTCCTCAGCCCAGTGGAAGCACTGGCCACCAGCACATCTCACCCTGTCAGATCCCATGTTACCCTTCAAGCACACCATCTTGCTAGGGGTTCTGGGTTGCTGTGAAAACAGCTGTGCTTGAGTTGCCAACACCACACACAGGCAATGCAGGAACCTGGTCAACAGATGCACTTGCAGGGGCTACAGCAGCTTGGCAGACCTTAACATGATGTCACATCAATATTTCTTACAGAGAAACAGTATTTCCAGGCCTACTTCCAATTTAAAAATTTCAGTGAATGTCTTTAAATAACTGGACAAATGAGATGGATATGTGGTGGCAAGAAACAGTTACATTTTGGAAAGGAATGAGCTTGATGAGAAATAATGAGTATTTACCACCTTCTGTTTTCTACAGAACAACCTCTAAGCAATAACCAACTGTTAAATCAGTCAGAGCAGTTTTACTCCATGCTGTTTTAAAACACTAGCAAGTTCTCTTTAATTTGTTTCTACCAGGCTCACCATGCTCAGGGCAAAGCAATTTTTGCGTATTGGCTCTGTGTTAATCCAGCATCTGGCCACCAAGGAACAGAGAGGTGATACTGGAGGATGCCTGAGGCACAGTTTACCACATAGACAGCAGCTTCACAGGTACAAAACCAAACAAGGAAAATTACAGCATCTTGGGTTTCCTTTCACCATTAGAGTCTGTCATTACCTTTCATGAAGAACCGGCAGGTGGGACGCGGCCTCACTTTCCTGTCGTTGGGGTCTTTAACTTCTCCTTCTTCTAAGTCATCATCCTGGAACAGACAGACAAGCTGACATTTCACGTGGTGCATTTTCTGCAGCGACTTGACATTTCACAATATGGTCAAATATCAGTCACTGAAAACACACCCTGGAGCAAAACACAAGAGAAAACCAATACAAATTACAATAAATACCCCATAGTATCTTTGCTGCTACAACAGGAAGACCTTCAGCTTCAGTGTTTCAAAGGTGACTGAAAAACCCTTCAGGCACCACACCACAGACCAAAGTTTCAAGCTGTATTGTTTTACCTGCTATATACTTAAAGGCTCAAAATCAACAGTCGAGTGGATTTAGCTCTTACACCTCAGCTGAAAGAGGCTGGCTGTGCACGTCTAGCTGACAGTAAGTGCAAGGCAATTAGAGGTGGTTTCAGGCTCTTCTGAGGCAAATGAGCTGAACTGTGTTACCTTTCCTTCCTGCAGGCTAAGAGCATGCACACCAACAGCTACCACAGCTCTGGTGGTGCAGGGTGGTGCCACTGCCCTTCAGAGCCTTCAAACTGGACCACCCCCTGCTCAGCTCTCATATCCCTATTCAGCTCAAGCCAATTCCTTCTGTTCACTGGTTTACAGTAGATAGTATTATTCTTGCCTTAATGCAACAACCCAGCATCTATCTATCCATCAGGTTCTGAAGGACAACTGCTCTTAGAATAACTAATTATAAAATGCTTCCTCACAATGTTGAGCAACATCTCACACACAAACTTTTCAGGAAAAAAAAAAAAGTCATATGTATTTCTTCCAGTCCTCTTTGGCAACAACTTGACACCTTCCTAAGCTCCACATACGAGTTGTAGATCAGCTCCAACGAAACTCTACATCATCCCCAGGCACAGCAGCCTTAGGAAGAAATTCTGGGAGACAGAGGTTGCTTCAAAGGTTAAGAACCACAGGGGATGAGTGTGAAATAACAGTCATGAAACACTTCCAGAATAAAGTTGTTAAAACTTTCAAGTGCCAGCCCTTGCCTTTGTTCTCCAGGGGGAAAAAAAACCACCATGCCCTGGCTTCATTAGGCTGTATCTGAAAAGTCAAAAAGATCTAAAAAGAGGTGGTGATGCAGAAGGCAAAGGCAATGTCAGAGGTATCTGGCAAGGAAATCAGTTGTTTATCCTACAAGGCACGCTGACCATCCCTCAGTCTGCCTCCATTTCACTGCCGCTGAAGTTTTCGGTGTACGAAACATCTGAAGGAGCATCTGGTGGAGGCCTTCCCCATGTGTGGCAATCGCAGCAACCCTGTGGCAGTGACAGCAGTTGTCTACATGGAAATGATTAGGAAAGTTATGTGCTTTGATCAAGTTAGCAGCTGGAAAGGAGGAAAAAAGCATCTCTTGGCTGTAGATAAACAAAGGATCTACAGAGAGCTGGGTTAATGGCCTCTTCTGCTGCATTCCACTGAGGGCACAAGGAGAGCTCTCCTGAACAAGAATGGATTTAAAAGACTACACAAATGTTCAAGTTAAAATTTGCACTAATATTCCCCTCCCTCCAAGAGAGAAGTCTGAAAGCAGAACAAAATGCAGAGATTTAACAGCTTCCCCCAAAGCTGAGGATGGCATTCAATGACGCGTGAATGGTATAACCAGCTCAACTCCGCTCCTTTCAAAAGAGCTGTGTGAAGTCTTTGCAAATGCTGTACTTGAACAAAAGGGAAAGTATTTATTTCTGTGAGGTCTCCTTGGAATCAGGCAGCTGGGAACCCTGTTATGAGTTAATGTATGAAAACCAGACTACAGATTCATCTTGTGCTTTGTAAGGAGAGCACTCCCAAGAATGCCCTACAGACTCTAAAGGAAAGCATTCATATTTTAATCGAGAAGCAGGCATGGATTCAGGACTCTAGGAATTCCGCCCCACCTCCCCCACCCTGGTCTGAACTATCCCACAACACACTGAAATTCCTTCTAAATTAATCAAATATACAAAACTTTTGGAAAAAGTTTAACAAAACCACCTGCCAGAACAGACACGATGAAGAGAAAAATTGCATCACCTTTTCTAAGCAACAGAACTTGGCAAAGCACCAAAATGCACCAAAAAATACACAATATACCACTCTTTAGTTAGAAAGGGAGAAACGGTCTGTCCAGCAAGGTCCTGCAAGCTGAGTACGTGGTCAGGTCAGCTACACAGCAACGATGACTGGAGGGCAACACCACTTCCCAGGTCTGAACCCTCCCCTCCCTGAATGAGAAGCCCCACCAGGGATCACAGTCCACTGCTTCCTTGCATGGTCACCAGGCCATTTCTCACAACAGTGCCCTAACATTGTCCACCTACGCAGGAGCACTTTTGGCACAGACAGTGAAGAGCAGAGCCAGTCAGGTGCTCTGGACTGGCAACTTTGCTTTGCTCTCCCGCTATTTGGACTCAAATAAGGTGTCCACCAGTCCAGGAACCCACAGGAGGGTTTCTATTCTACTGCTACAATTACACTGTCCTGTTTTCTTCTGCCTGCCAGAGGGAAAACGGTACTAAGCTGTACCAAATACAACTGCTGTACTGCAGTGCTTCCTACTGAAAGAAACATGGATTCCAAGTGCTATTTACCCAAACCACTAGCACACTCAAACTCAGGTTTTGATTTTTCCAAACAGGCACGTTTGTTCTCAGCTGTGAAACAGTAGCTACTGAAACCACACATCCCTAAACACATCACCCAAACTGCACACAAGAGCTGCCTGGTTAGGCACTTCCCAGAAAGCTCAGCACCCTCTTCCATGTGCCCAGACACCGCTAAAGCCCAACAAACAGCTCAGGGCCATGAGCTTCCCACACATGCCTGATGCCTCAAGCACACAGCAGCCACTCTCCAGCACCAGCCCCTCCATCCAAACTGATGAGATGGTTTATGAATGCCTAATCCATGGCTAAGTAATTTGCTGTCAGCAACATTCAAAAGTCCTCTGAGAGCTGAGGCAGAATAGCTTCTTAAAATACTGGAGCCCTTCCGTATTCAACAGGAACAAAGCTTATTTGTGATGGCTCCAACAATATGTAGTATGTGGCACTAGATATCCCAGCCATCAAGTTTAAGACTTGATACATAGCATGGTCTTACCTCCAAAGAAAAAGGGTGTTACGCGCATGCTGGGGACACAGCTACAGATATTCATGTCAAAGAAGAAAGAAGGCATGGCGGTCTAAGAGCCAAACAGTTCTGAAACATGAGGACTGGTCTCTCCCTGCAGGACTCTACCCACCTCAGATCAGTTCCTACTTACATCAATTTCTCCATCATCAATCTCTCCATCGTCTTCTTCTTTCTTCTTTTCCTTGACAGAATCCTGGCCGTCTTTTTCATCATCACTTTTACTGCTGGATTTTTTCTCATCTCCATGGGCATCATCTCCTTTCTCCTCTTCTTCATCATCCTCACCAGCAGCTTTCTCACCATCCTCCTCTGCAGCAGCAGCAGTTGGTTCCTCAGGAACCTCTTCATCATAGTCCAACTCATGCTCATCCAGTTCACGGGTGACAGAGGACGCTTCATCACCAAGGTCATTTGTCCGGTCTTCCTCCTCTCCTTTGCGAGGCAGAGGGCTCTTCAGCTCCCCACTCTGCTCATTGTTGTCAGACTCCTGAGACTTGGTTTCACTTAAGCGGTCCTCTTCATCCGAGTGGTTCTCTTCACCACGACTCAGTCCCCTGGCTGCATCCTCCTCCTCCTCTCCCAGGACGCTGCCTTGCCCAACCTCTCCATCAAGTTCCCGGTCTGAACCGCTCTCCTTCAGGACTTCGTCATCAGAAAGCTGCTGGTCCTCTTTATCAGGAGAGCAGGGGTTTCGCTCAGGGCTGTTGGAAACTTCCATCAGTACCCAATAATCTGCAGAGGGTAGAAAACAACATTTATTATGGGGAACAAGCTGGGAAATCAAGAAAGGTTCACCTTGCAGAATTTGTACTGTTGTATTTTATCTCCTAAAGAAGTTGCTTGAATTCATGAACCTGGTTTATCATAATACCTTTAAGAAGGAAATACAGAGCTTAAACTGCATAAAGAACTGATTCCAATATTGTCCAAGTCTGGAGTGTGCTACCCTTTACACAATGATGGAGCTCAAGGTTGGAATTTCATCGACAAGCTACAGTGGAAGAGTTTAGAGGCATCAGCTCCTCTCAGGGTGGAACTATTCCAGAGGACTAAATTCACAATTTGAGTACACACCACCTCCTCCACACGCCAAGGTTTGTACAGGAACAAGCTTGGGCAGCCATCAGACAGAAATGAAAAGCTGAAAACAAACCCAAGGCTTACAGAAGCATATTTAGGGCTAAAGAAAAGCCACGAGGTTACAAACCAATAAGACTTCTTCATCTTAATATCACGGTTTACTTCAGCTGCTTCAAGCTACACCTCCCCACAAGCACATCTACTGCTGGTGCAACAAAAACACTGCATAAGTTACCTGATTTTTACCTGCTATTTTTAAGACCTTTGCAACTGAAATGCTTCAAAACCAAGACTCTGGTAGTTCCTTTAAACACAGCAATCCTTCCTGAAATAACAGCTACTAACACTCGGCAGCTCTGGGATACTTAACATTTCCCTGCTATGCCCTTCCAACTGGTTTGGCATAGTAAAGGTCATCATTTACCATCAAAGAGCAAGAACAGGCAGAAAGCACACCAAGCCACAGCATCCTAACAGATTGTCACGCACTGCAAACACGACCAAAGCGAATCCAAGCCTTCACAATATCTGAAAACCAAGACATTTTGGTGACAACAGAATTAGGGATCTCAGTGCTGAAATACAGCAAGAGGGTACGTGCAGGGAACATGGGGCATCTCTCTGTGCGTTAAGAACCCAGGGCTGTAAATCAGGAAGGCAGAAAACTTTGTTATCTGTGCTACTCGCCTGCTTCTTCATAAACATTCCAGGATCAGGGCTGTTGTATTTATGTCTTGTGCACTGCCAGATGTACTGTCATCACTGAGACAACATCCCCTGCATTCACTGCTGTGAAGACATTATTAGCTGGTAATTGGAGCAAACTCTCGAGATGAAAGTCACCCTCGAGAAAACGCTGCCTGTTGTGCTACAGGAGGCCTGCAGAGGAGCTAGGAACATTCCTTAAAAATTAAAAAGCACTCCCAGAAGCCATATGAGTCTATCTGTTAGCACCCAACAACTTTGCTCTACTTCATGTCTTCAAAGCCCTGCACAAATATTTACTCATTGATAAATGTGAGGATCTAAACATTTGATGGGGCCCCAAGCAGCAAAAAGGTCCCATTTTGAGTTTCCTATTGGTTACTCTTGTTTCTCCGCACATTTAAGAAGTTGGCTCTTGCTTACAACCAAAGTTAAAAGCCAAATTAAAAGGCAGCACTTGCCTCCTGGTGATAGTGGCTCTGGGCAGTTAAACAGGATGCAATCTGAAACAAATTATATTCTTAGTGAGTATATAAAAGTTGATGCCGAGTCCATAAATGCTTGTGTAAATTGTCACTGGCTTTAAGAACAATTTTATGGCAGCAGTTTTAATTGCCTAAGTGCCTGAGAAGTTACATTGCATGCAAACAGAACAACTTAGCATATTACAAATGAAAGGTTGGCCTTAAGAGGCCAGTAGGAACATAAAAGCTGTCAAGTGCAGATGTATTCAGGAAATTTGTTTTCTGATTTCTTGCAAATAAGCAGCATCAAAAAAAAAAGCATTTACGTGAACTAGATGTCTTTCTGCATTCAACATTGAGATGTTCAGAGGGAGGGGAGAAAACAAGTATGAACACAATCACACCACCAGCTAAGTATAAAACATTCACCTCCACCAGCAGCTATTAAAGCTATTATAAAAATGCAACGCATCCGTTAGTTACAATAATTTCCTATTAATTTCCACAGGCAGAAATGATAAGAAACACAATAAATGACAGCCCAATTGAACAGGGTTCATAATGCACACATTTTTGGTGTATAATTCCCTACAAGTCTCCCTTCAGCAATGGGTCTTACGTCCCCCACGGTGCCTCTGTCTGTGCAGGCAGTGAAGCAATGCAGAGGCACTTACAGTCCCTACACTGCCTCTTATGCTGAATGATTTCAGCAAGAGCCACAGTTCAGCCAGTCTCCAAGGGCTGTTGCTTCAAGTTCACCAGCAGGCAAAAGACAACCCAAAACCAATGCACCAGATTTTTGCTTCTGACTTATTTGCAAGACCATGGAAATGCCCCAAAGCAAACCCACGATATGCAAAGGTAAAATCAGAAGCAGGAAAAAACAGGGAGATGGAACTTACAAGAAAACTATCAGACTAATGATGGAACAGGACTAGAGAGCATTCCTGCTGCATGATGGTGCGTCACTGCTCTAGCAGCCATCCAAAAGTTAGGCTTGCCTCTCACTCACTGCCACAGCAACTCCTCCTGCACCAGGGAGATGAAGACAATGTGTCCTCCAGCCATTCCTCAGCCCTGTGCAGCCCCAGGGCTCTGAGCGCAAGTGGAGAGTGAGGGTAGAAGTTGCAGCATCCCAATAAGCAGCTTTTGGGCAACAGCAACACTGCAGAAGCACGGTCTGAGATGAGAGAAAGTCTTATCACTGAGCTAGTTGATATCACTTGTAGTAGGAAAAATGATATCACATTTGTAGGAAAAAATACGTAACTGAATACTATGAAAGGCAAAAGTACTCTAGTAAGAATTCTATGAAGTGCCAGAGTGCTTGCAAACTCAAGTTTCCTTTCAAGCTACAATGGATTTATTCTTCGCACAGTTTAAACTGCATGTCCCAAGCACTGTGTCAGAATAATCTGTAAATCATATTTGATTCCAAATTTCTGGAGTTCTGCAAGGTTTTCTTGAGGTGTTTTTGCAGGTGATTCTTTGGAAATTTTGTTTATTTGGGTATTTTTTCTTTCCACTCTTCTTTAGTTACACGTACAGACAAACATCACAAAAAAGTACTACATAGAGTTATTTCAAATTGAGCAATACTGACATAAGTGGAAGAGCAGAAATCCACAGGTTTCATCCCTCATCATAAGCTCTGCATTTTCGTGCCTTAAACCCAAGCCAGTTTCTCACTGTCTTCAAAACCAGTTATAAAAGAAAAAAATAACTTCTAACCTACAGATAAGATTGTTTGACTTGTTGATAAGGACGATGGGGCAAGAACCAGGTACATAGCACATTTAGCACTGTTGTGTTTTCAGAGGTATCCTTAAATTACAGGCATTTCAGACAAAGCTGACTTTGGTCAAAGCTGCACACCCCCTTCTATTACAAAACTGACTTCATTTCTTCAAAGGGTGTCAAATTTTGGTTTTCTGCATACCTGATGCAGATGAGTTCAGAACAGGTCGCTAAGCCTCTCAGATGAAGTTTACTAAACCCCCACTTTGCTAGGCTAAACAAGTTGGTACAGCCTTTCCATCACAAGGCTTTGGAGCAAATGCAAAAGCAGGGTGCGCTTTCAACCAAAAGTGTGTCCTTTACTGTCTCTAGAATCACCTGTGCATGCCTCATCAAGTTGAAAGCCCCGTAAACGCAGCTCAAATGTTTTCAGTAAAAAAACCTGAGTATTTGGCAACCAAACCTTCCAGCCATCCCACCTGCTGTAAGCACGTGCCACCCTCCCATATGTGAGCACAGGAGTCATTGCTGTCCCCACAGATATCAGTTGGGTTGAGCAAATATTTCCTCCAGCTGCTCCTTTAGGGTCCTTACATCCCCAGCCAGTTCTTGCTGGCTGCAGTGTCACTGTCAGTGCTGTCAGCCAGCAGTGTAAGAGACAGTCTATCAAAAAAACCAAAGTGAAGAAATCCCCTAAATAAGAGGCCTGGGGCTTTATCATCTTGTTTTCAGTAGCAGTGCCTTTGCATCACACTCAGCAGCTCAAGCAGAACCCAACTGCACCCAGCTACAATGGAGAACATGCGGCAGCTTTCACAAACCTAAGTTTAGTCCTTCAATCACTGGATATTTGGACATGACAGAAAGCAGTCTGATGACAGGAAGCACTCTGAAGAGACACGTCTAGCATCATCCAGGAACAGGATGAAAAAGGCTGGAACAGCCTGGTGTCCTAGGAGACACTTGGCTGCAATGATCTGCAGCCTTCTTTGGCACGAACCTGCCTTCTCTCCCTGCAGCCCCCCACCTTGCTCCCTGTACACACTTTCAGAGGCTGCTGGGAGAGGCACAGGCAGCACACTTGTTCAGCCCACAGCCCTGACTGGCCTCAAAGGCAGCTGGTTCACACACAGAATTGGGTCTGGTGGAAAAGAAAAGCTTTTAGTTACACAATACATACACAAAAATAGGCAGAGCTGAAGTTTCATAGACTGAGCTCTGGAATTTTTCAAATTAGGGAATGAAGAATTAACTAACCTTTAACCTTCTCAGTGTTTTGTGGCTTGCACAAAACAGGGATGATGCTTCTAAGCAAGCCATTCATTTTGCTATCCTCACCTGCAAGGACTTGGATGCAATAATGAAGGGGCTCGGTTTGTTCTGTGTTCCCTTTTAAGACTCAGAGCCTCACTGGAAAACACTCAAAATTACACAGACCGCCCCCCTGCCCCAGTAAAAAGGCACTGTACATTGAGGAGATGATAGGGAAATTTAAATTCATCTGCTACAGCCATATTATAATATATTACTTCCAAAGCTTAATGATATCCAAGACTTTTTTAAACTTAAAATACAGCATTGAGATTAAGAAGACTTGACACAGCATTAAGGGCAGCAAGAAAAAAGCCCTTTGCTATGCAAGTTGCTTTTAAAACTCAACCTCAGTATTTCCAGGTAATCCTAGGACACACTTTAAATAATACTTTTAACCTTACACTCTTGTTAGGCGATTTGCCCAAGGCAAGTGGTAGTCCAGTCAGAGCCCTGGAATTCTTAGCAGCAGGTCTGTTTTCAAGATCAGCTTCTACCCTCTGTTAAATGAGCAGCATCAAAATGTACAAAACTAGAAGGAAGAAATCCCAACCAGGCTTTAGCCTGTGGTCACACGTGCAGTGTGTTCTGGATCTGTGGCTCTCAACAGTGCCCATTGCTGGCAGGAGCCTCAAATTCTGTTCCTTATTGCTCTATGCTCTGCTGTTTTCAATTAGAAATCATGAAAACTTTGAGCAGCATCTTCATTTAAGCCAACAAAGCCAAGGTTTGGTACAACTAACTGACTGACTTGCTGCTGCAGGTGAACTGGAACTAGTAAGGAAAGGACTGCCTCAGAACTAGTAAGGAAAGGACTGCCTCAGGACTAGTAAGGAAAGGACTGCCTCAGGACTAGTAAGGAAAGGACTGCCTCAGGACTAGTAAGGAAAGGACTGCCTCAGGACTAGTAAGGAAAGGACTGCCTCAGGACTAGTAAGGAAAGGACTGCCTCAGGACTAGTAAGGAAAGGACTGCCTCAGGACTAGTAAGGAAAGGACTGCCTCAGAAATAGTAAGGAAAGGACTGCCTCAGAACTAGTAAGGAAAGGACTGCCTCAGGACAGTAGCTTACTGTCACCCACTGCAGCACCTATACGATAAAGCTGTCAGTTCAGATGGGATCTGAAACAGCCACCAACTCAAAAGTACTCCTGGTATGCATTACTTCCATTCATTAAATTCCTCTCTCCAAGGATGAGCCTTTATATAGTGCCACGAAAAGCCTTTTCCAAGTGAACAAGGAAAACACCTTGGATACAGTATGGGAACCAACAGCTAAGACCGTTCCAGCACCTTCAGTAGCAGGAAGACTCCGACCACCCTATAGAAAATATGAGCTTTCATCTTGAAATCCTACACATTGTCAAGCCAGATGGCAAGAACCAAGCTGATACACAACTCCTTTACCCACCCAGCAGAGACCTTACAGCTCCTGGGATGTTCAAGTGACAGAAGCCGCAGGGCAGAGGCCAAGGAAGGGAGTAAGGAACCTTTTTGTGTCAGGCAGAAATCTCTGTGATAGCAGAAACTGTTTTTTTTTCCTCCAAAAGCCAAACAGCTCGTTGCAAATTCAAAGCACTTCCTTTAAGCAGATGCATGAAAACCAGGGGTTAACACAAAACAATAAAGCTCTCAAACATGGTCTAAGTCAAGCCACAAGGATGGGTGAAGAACGATGACTGAATTGAGGAGAATGAAGGGGAAATAGTGCTGACAGAACAAGTGAGAAGAGAATTAAACTACAGAAAGATTTTTGGAAACAAAAACTGCAAAGCAGAAACAAAACAAAAGCAACAGGCAGGAACCAAGGGAAAAAATATGGAAGAGTAGGAATAACATGAGAAGGAAATAAATGCCTCATGATCCAGGAAAGGAACATCATGTAAAAGTAAAAAGATGTGTAGAACCAAAGTAAAGCCCCCAGTCCTTTACTTTGAATGAAACTTTGGTCATTAACAGAATTAACTAACTAAATACACACTTATCTGCCATCCCTAGAGAAGCAGTGACTTTGAAGGTGCACTGCAAAGTTCAATTACCTAGCAGCTACCAGGAAAGCTTTTGATGCAGCTGAGCCACCTTTCGGCTTTAATTTTATGAGAACTGCTTGGTGACAGCCACTTTCAGTCAGCTGATTTTTAAAGAAGAGCTCAGAGAGCCCTGATCCAGAATGTTAACTTGATTAGACCACAACCTTTTTCCTTAATCTAGGCAAAACTTAAGAAGGCCAAGAGAAAGAATTCACACCTTGGAGGTGCTGCTCTTGCTATAGCAACAGTTAACAGTTGTTTCAGAAGAGCTGAGCTACTGATGGCAGTAAAAGAAAATAATGTTAGTGTTGATGGCAAAAGGACAGCTCTGAGAAGAGACAATCCTGCTGAAGCAGCTCATGGAGGGAACGTAAACCACCTGCAGCAGCTCTGTGCAAGAGCATTTGCAAAGACAATGGCAGTTCTTGAGCAGTGAGCTCCTTGCAGCTTCTGCTGCGCTGGGCAGATGACACAAACCACTGTTACATGGGTGAACCACCCACCCATTGCTGGATGGGACTTCATGAGTGACTCCCACTCGCAGCTGGTGCTGCTGTGGGTTCTTGGCCCTTCTCCCTGCCCAAGACCCCAGCTTTCCCTATGACTCCCTTACCTCACAGAGCCTCCTGCCAGGCTGAAGTCCTTCTGCTGTGCCCCCCCGGACCAAGGCTGCTGGAGCTCTCTCTGCTCCCACCTGCCTGGGGAGGGAGGACAGTCAGAGCTGCCTGCACCCCTGTGGTCCAATCACCCCCCATGCTGCCTTCCAGGGGCAACATTCCCGCCTAGCACCCCTCGTTGTGACAATCCCCTTCCATAACATCCACCCAAAACTAAGACTTCCCCCAAAGCTGGTTCTGCCCCTTTCTCCAGCATGCCCCCATCTAAGCTGGGGCTGCCTCAGCATCCCTCCCAAAGTAGGGCTGCACTCCCAAGCACCCCCTCCAAATGGGGTGTCGTTCCCCAGATCATTAAATTATGGAATGGTTTGGGTTGGAAGGGATCTTAAAAATCACCCAGTTCCATGGGCAGGGACACCTCCCACTGACTCAGACACCACCCCCATTCCCCAAACTAAAGGCTCCCCACCCCAATCATCCCCCCCTCCCCAGTCTGGGGCTGCTGCCCTCCCATCACTTCCGTCCCCAGATCCTCCTTCCTAAACCGGCCGTCCCCTCCATGCTAGGCCTGCTCCGCCAGGTCCCAGCGACAGTCACCCCTCCCTTCTCCTCAGGGGGTGCCCTGCCCTCCAGCAACCCCACCGTGAGCTGACCCCCCTTCCTCAGCACCCCCACCGTGAGCTGCACCCCAACTCCTCAGAAGGTGACCCTCTCCCCCAACACTCCTTCCTCCTCAGGCGGTGCCCCTGCTCCCCAGCACCCCTACCATGACCTGCAACCCCTTCCCCTTCTCAGGGGTGCCCCCGCTCCCAGCACCCCCACCGTGAGCTGCAAGCCCCCCCTCATGGGGTACCCTTGTCACGCAGCACCCTCCTCCTCAAGGGGTGCCCACACTCTCCAGCATCCTCTTCCCTCTGGGGGTGCCCCTGCCCCCCAGCACCCCCCGCCCCCCGGCCGCTCCCGCCGGGCCCGCCCCCCCTCCCAGCTAGGCCGCAGCCGGCGCCCGCCGCGCGGGCAGCAGCTCACCCGGGCAGGCGCGGCGGGCCGGGCCGAGGCGCCGGAGCGCGGCAGGCCGAGCCAGGGGGGAGGCGCGGGGAAAGGGGAGGGGGGAGGGGAGGAAGCAGCGAAGCGGTAGCGGCGGCGGCGGCGGGAATGGACGGGCCGGGGCCTCTCTACTCGCGGCGGCGCAGGGCGGCCATGGCGTGACGAAATCCGGGCGCGACGGCCCCGGGGGAGGGGAGGGGCGGGGCAGGAGGGGCGCGCGCCCTCCCGCTTCGCGTCCACCTTCCCGCGCGCGCCCCGGCCGCGTCTTAAAGGCGCCGCGGCCCTGCTGAGTGGGGAGCACAAGGGAGGCACACGGGTGGGCATGAACACACGAGGAGGGAGCACAGAATCACAGAATGCCCTGAGTTGGAAGGGGCCCAAAATTATCATCGAGTTCAACTCCTGTCCCTGCACAGGACAACCCCAACACGCACACCGTGTGTCTGAGGGCGTTGGCCAAATGCTTCTGGAATATTGTCAGGCTGTGACTGCTTCCCTGGGGGTGACTTCACCCTCTGGGTGAAGAACCTTTTCCTAATATCACATATAACCCTTCCCAGCACATCTTCCTGCCGTTTCCTCAGGTCCTGTTGTTGGTCACCAGAGAGAAGAGCTCAGCGCCTGCTTCTCCTCCTCCCCTTGTGAGGAAGCAGTAAATGCTATGAGGTCCCCCCTCAGTCTCCTCCAGGCTGAACAGACCAAGTGACTTCAGCTGCTCCTCATGATTTCTCCTCTAGACCCTTCACCATCTTTGTGGCCTCCTCTGGATGCTCTCCAGTAGCTTGAGATCCAGTTTATACTGCAGGGCCCAAAACTGCATCCAGTGCTCGAGGTGGGGGCCGCACCTACACGCGAGCAGGGATTCACATCTGAGGGAACACAAGAGGAGGAGTCACAGAATCACAGAATCAAAGATAGACCAGAGTTAGCAGGGACGCACAAGTATCATCCAGTCCAACTCCTGTCTCTGCACAGGACACCCAACAATCACAACAGGTATCTGAGTATGTTGGCCAAATGCTTCTTGAATGCTTATTGAATATTGAGAAGGGGAACGAAGCTGGTGAAGGGGCTGGAGATCAAGTCTTACAAGGAGCGGCTGAGGGAACTGAGGTTGTTTAACCTGGAGAAGAGGAGGCTGAGGGGAGACCTCATCACTGTCTAAAACTGCCTGAAAGGAGGTTGTAGCAAGGTGGGTGTTGATCACTTCTGCCAAGTGACAGGTGATAGGAGGAGAGATAGTTGCCTCAAGTCATGTCAAGGGAAGTTCATCAGCTTTGTGGCCTCCTCTGGACACTCTCCAGTATCTTGAGATCCTTTTTATACTGTGGTACCCACATCTGCACCCAATACTTGAGGTGGGGCTGCACCTACACAGGAGCCAGGGTGCACGTGTAATGCGAGGAGGGGTAACATGGGAGTGAACATGTGTGCTCTCCCTGAATCCAACATGACCAAGCACCAGTGGCCAGAACATGGCTGCCAGCCTGCTCAGCAGCCCATCCCTCCCCATTAACTACAGTGTTAATGAGCTCCCCTTGTTGGTGCTCCCAGGCTGAATGGATTTCTCCCTCCCCAGAGGTTGCTGGCTGTGCTGGACACATGCCCGCGGGGCTTTAGCTGTGCCGCTGTCCTGGTCCTCCATTCCACCAGCCCCAAGGCTGATGGTTTTGCAGGATCCCGATGCCTGCGGCTCATTGCCTGGCTCAGGATGTGAACCCACACCCTGGGGACGCTCAGCACCCTTGTGGCCCAGCTGACACGGGCTCTAGTTCAGCATCCTTCACAGCAGCTCTGAGCATTGAGCTCCTGGGCCACCAGCACCCCCAGTGGCCCCGCGACAACCCGCTCTGCTCAGCTTGCCTGGGAGCTGTATCTGGTCTTTCCCCTCTAGCCAGCTGGGCTCCAGCTGCGCTTTGGCAAGCCCAGGGCACCAAATGCTGTGCCCCTTGTCCCAACTGTCGTAACAGCCCCGTGGGCCCCTCCCCCTTCCCATCTCTCCAACCTGGGACCAAATTCAGCCCCAGGAGGAGCAGGGATGAAGTCCCGGAGATGCAAAATGTCCATGAGGCTGTTTAGTGGGGCACTGAGAGGGAGCTTTCTGCGGGCAGCCCTAAGAAGCAGTGTTCGGGCAGGCCATGGGATGCTGGCAGGTCTGGGCTGGAGGATGCTCCCTCGGGGCAGCCCTGGGGATGCTCATTCATCACCCCACAGCAGCAGCCCGGGCGGAGCTGCCAGGCTGGTCCCGCCCCCTGTGGCAGCAGCCCGGGAGGGGATTTCTCAGACAAGAGGGGTGGGGCTGGGTGGGCGGAGTCTTTGGATGACAGGTGTATAAGGTGAGGTGGGGTTGGTGGGAGCGATCCCGTGTAGAGGTGTTGGTGTCTGTTAGAGGTGAGGGTGATGTTGATGTTCTACTCCATGGTATGTTCCTGGCTGTAGATATCCCTGCAGCAACAGGGTTGGGGTTATCATGATGGGTGCCTCTGACTCCCCAAAGCCCTCATTGCCCCCCTCCGAGGGGCCGCAAGGGTGCAGCCCCGTGCCTGTGTCTCACCTTTGCTCCAGCACTGACTCAGTGCCCCACGTGCTGCTTTGCGCAAGGGCCGTGCTGGCAGACAGACTCTGCCTGGGTGGCTGTCGCCAGCCTGGCCCCGGCCAAAGGGCAGGCACAGCCCCTGTGTAAAGGCAGCCGTGCCGGGGCGCTGGCTCATCACTGTACTGGAGCTGAGCACAGGAGGTGCTGTGGGAAGGGGTCTCCTGGAGCGGAGAGGAACTGGAGACAACACCCTGCCTAGGCCAGGGCTGAATCCTTCTTCCCCGGCAGGCTGGACCGTGCTCTTTGCGAAGATGGATTATGCCAAGTCCCTGAGCTTGCGCCTGGCTGCGCCCGTCTCCAAGTAAGTGCTGGGGAGTCACTGTCCCTGGGGTGGGGGACATCAGAGCTCTCCCTGCTGTGGCATCTCTAAGACCCCTGAGTAGATATGCTGCTCCCCACTGAGATTCAGGGAGCTGGCACTGCCCAGGGCTGGTGATGGGTCTCAGGACACCCCAGTCTCTCTGTTCCTCCCCAGATGTGTCTCTGCAAGTGCTTCTATGACCCAGCAGCTTCTGTCTAGCCCGGCCCCACGGCCACGACCCTTTCGTGTCTGCAACTGGGACCGCAGCCTGCGCAAGGGCATCATGGCACAGAATCTCACAGAACTGCTCTGCCAGGTGAGTGGAGGACTGTCTGTCTGTCTGTCTGTGTGGGGACTGTCTGTCCACCCAGCAGGAAGAAATTCTTCACAATGAGGGTGGTGAGGCACTGGCACAGGCTGCCCAGGGAAGTTGTGGATGCCCCATCCCTGAAGGTGTTCAGTGCCAGGTTCGATGGAGTCTTGAGCAGCCTGGTCTGGTGGGAGGTGTCCCTGCCTATGGCAGGGGGGTGAAACTGGATGATCTTTTAAAGTCTCTTCCAACCAAACCCGTTCTATGATCCTTGCAGGCTCAGAGTGCCCTGCTTGCCCTGGGTCCTGTCTCGCTGGTGCTGGATGAGGATGGCACTGTGGTGGAGACGGAGGCTTTCTTCCGGACCCTGGAAGAGGGCACGGTGCTGATGGCCTTGAGCAAGGGGCAGACCTGGTCTGCCTCCAAGGTGAGCACACCCCTGAGGAAGAAGCCTGTTTTGTCCTGTCTGCATCCCACCCTGGGATCAGCGGGGACCTGATGCTTGGCTGAAAGGTACCAGGTATCCTGGGTGAGATGGGACTAGAAAGGTGGGTAACCCCAGTCTTGCTCTCCCCTAGACACCTGGTTACCAGCTGAGCCTGTCCCACAAGCCCCCTCGGAGGATAGATGTTGCCTGTGTCACCTTTGACCTCTACAAGACCAGCCCACGGGACCTGGGCTGCCTCAATGTCAAAGCCACCCTCTATGGCACCTACAGCATGTCCTATGACCTGCGCTGCTATGGGGCAAGGCGGCTGATGAAGTGAGTCCTGGGAGGGCTGGAGATGACTCCAGGAGTGGGGCTGCTTCAGTAGGGAACCAGCCCTACTGGCCAAACCCTCTGTGGGGTGCAAAAAGAGATGCTCACTGCCTTTCTCCCTGCCCAGGGAAGCCCTGCGTTGGACACTCTTCACGATGCAGGCCACAGGCCATGTCCTGCTTGGCACCTCCTGCTACATACAACAGCTCCTGGATGCCACAGAGGAGCCGAAGGAGGCGGAGAGCAGCCCTGTGTTGCAGAACCTCCTGCCCTGCAGCCTCCCGCCCCTACCCCGCAGGAAGACGCTGCAGTGAGGACTGTGCCCTGTCCCCCCTCCTCTGCCATTCCCCCATCCCTGGGGGTCCCAGCACCCCACTAGGTCAATGCCTGGGGGCAGCTGCCATGCTGCCTGGCACAGCCTCTCCTTGCACTCCACTGGCTGAGTGCAGCCAGCTCTTCTCTGTAGTATCTACTATTCTGTAAATATATTTATTTAAGTAAAGCTCCTGAGACTCCAGCTGTGGCTCATCTCCTTTCTGCTGGGTGAGGGGGTTGGAGGGGCTCAGCCACTTGCCCTGCTTGGCACGCCGGGTCTGTGCTGGGTGGTGATGTAAGAGTATGCAAGGAGGGGACCTATTGCAAATGCTCCCCAAGGGAGCTGCTGCCTTCATCCTCCTCCCTGTCCCCCCACAACCCTGGCTGGCATACAGAGCTTGGTCCCAAGGCCCTGGCACGGAGCCGAGACCCCCTCTTGACACTGCAGGAAAGGCACAAAGAGGGGATGGCGCACAGGGGGCTCCCTCACCCCAAACTATTGGCTGATGGCAGTTGGCACAAAGCCTTTTCCTCCTCCATTTAAAAGGATGGAAGATGCCCCTGCACGCTGGTCCTGATGCTCAGGCCCCTGACTATGCTCTTGGCACCTAAAGCAGAGCTGGCATGGAGCCTTGGGGCGAGTACTTTAGCCTCTGCCCTCCTTGGGGCATGCAGAATGGTGCTGTCCCAGCCATGCCCCATGTGGACTGCAACTCTTGCCCCAGCTCCAGGGCTACCAGACTGAGAAACAAAACAGAGCCTGGGGTGAAACTGGGTGCCATCAACCTGGCAGCTGGAGGAGCTGTTCCTCAGTGGGATATGGGAAGCTGAGACTGGGTGCCTGAAGTGCAAGCACTGCCAGCCAGGGGGGACAAGCTGGGAGAGAGGGGAATGACCTACTGCCCACCTGCACTTATGCTGGGAGAGCTGGGGGTGGAGCAGAGAAGCCACGCTCTGGGGGTGCTTAGGTACCCTCCACCGTGATACAGGGGACAAGGGACCTGAGACACACTCACCTGGGGACACTACCACAAGGTGCTGGAGCTTCAGCGTGGGAACAGCTACGTGGCAGAGGCTGGAGCTGGGCTCCTGGTAACACAGCCCACCTGTGGCTGTGGAGGCTTAATTATCCTGATAATTAATGAGCCATCAGGCTGCAGCCCAGCCCAGGGGCTGGCAGCTTCATTGCCCTGTAGCACAGATGTGACACCTGGGGTGATGTGGGTGCCATCAAAGGGTGCCAGGGACAGCACGGGGACATGATGCTCTGCCCCACTGTTGCAGGCTGTCCCTGCCACCCCATGGCTTTACAGACCCGACGTCCCTCTCCCCAGCCCGATGTTCCCAACTCCAGAGGGGCCACACCAGCCCTGCAATGTCCCCCACCCGCACACAGGTGGCAGCCCAGCTTTATTAGACATATTTATTTCTGTACACACTTATACACACGGTTCCCAGGGTAGCTTCATCCTCACCTTTAGTGCTGCCTCCTGCAGGGTCTGGTCCATGGCGGGGGGGGCACCCACACGCTTCCTCGGGTGCCTAGGGCCAAGCCCAGCCACGCTGTGCCCCCTCCCCATCGCTGTAGTGTCTGACTGGGGTCAGAGCACCACACAGAGCCCCCTGGCTGGGGCAGAGCCCTGCACCTTCCCCCTGCCTCAGTTTCCCTGCAGCAGGGGCACAGGTAGGGGCTCTGCATGCATTGCGGGCCTGGGTGGACCCCCCAACACTGTGCTTTCCCCCACAGGGTCCTCAGCTCAGGATGTGTGGAAACCCCAACCTGGGGCAAAGTTTGGGGATGCTGGATTGGCCCCTGAATGCTGAAGTTGCCCTGGCAGAGTGTCCTGGGGTTCCTCCATCACCCTGACCCCTGCAAGGAGGGGGAGCTGGCCATTGGTTCCTGGTCTCCCAGCCCCCACAGCGGTGGTGGGGCAGTGGTGGGGGCTTTACTTGACGTGCTCAGCGGCATGGGAGGAGCAGTAATACTTCTTGTGGGCAATGAAGGTGGAGAGGCTGCTGAACTTGATGTTGCAGAGGCGACAGTACCTGTGGTTGCCGTTGGGCACGGGGCCAGGCACAGCCTTTGCCGGAGGGGTCTGCACCCCCCTGTCCGTGTAGGTGGGGGGTGTGGGGGGCTTGCGGGCACCTTCCCGCAGTCCCTCGGGGGCGCTGGGTGAAGCGGAGGGCCGGGGTGAGGTGGGGGGCCGTGGGCTGCTGCTGCCATCCCGACCCTCCTTGCTGCTAAAGCTGTCCCGGCGGAGGTGGGGCGCAGGTTGGCGCGGGGGTGACGCCGTGGGTAGTGGGGGCTCGGGTGTCCTGCTGGCACCAGGTGCCAGGGCATCGGGGAGCCCCTGCCCAGCCACTGCTGGCTTGGCCACGAAGAGCCCGTGGGCGTTACGGAAGTGCTCGAGGAGGTCGCCCTTGATGGCCCCGTTGAGGGGACAGTAGGGACAGGCAGAGAGAGGTCCCTTCACCCCCAGGGGTGGCAGCGGACCCTTGGGGTGACGCTGCAGCGAGTCTGCCCCGGACACACCGGGGTAGGGGATGCTGGGGCTCCCCGCCGGAGCCACCCTCACCCGCACACCTTCAGGGTCCCCCTCGCTGGGGCTGCTGGGGCTGCGGCGGCCCTTGAGGGGGGTGGGCATGGCCCCCTTCATCTTCTGGAGGTGCTCGAGGGTGCGGGGCTGCAGCGGGGTGGCCGGGCACTGGTACTTCTTGTGGGCCAAATAGCTGTCGAGGCTGTTGAAGCTGATGCGGCAGGCGGTGCATTCGTGGTAGTCGGCCAACTGGAGCAGCGGCGCGGGTGTCGCATCGCCCTGCCGCCGCGGCTTCTTGCTCAGGTCGATGGGCCCATCGGCATCGGGGCTGGAGCGGGGTGACGGGGCAGCCCCTGGAAGATCGGGGGCTGGTGGTGGCTCAGGGGCTGGCAGAGGTTCGGTGGGGCGATGAGCGGCTCCGTGGATCTCGTAGAGCTTGCGGCGTTTGCGGGTGCGGAGGGGCTGGGGCAGGAACGGGACTTTGGGGGCACTGGGGCGGCGGAGGGGGGGGTCGTGGCGGGAGGCACAGTAGAAACGCTTGTGCACCACATAGGTCTCGTGGCGGCTGAAGCGGATGTTGCACGCCTCGCACAGCGTCCTGCTGGGGTCCTCATCCCCATCGTCCCCCACCGAGCTGCCGGGGCTCTGGCTGTCCTCACTGCACCTCCCCGAGCGCCCCTCTGCCTCGGGGGACCCTGCTTTGCCACCCACCTCCTCTGCTTTCACCTCCGGTGTGGGGGCTGGTGGTGTGGCATCCCGGCTGGCATCCCCGTCCCCCACCAGTGCGCCCTGCCCATCGCCCACCACAGGGGACAGCACAGTCCCTGGGGCAGGAGGACCCTTGGGTGCCCCAGGGGGCACTTTGAGCTTGCGTGCCCCGGGGGGACTATCCTCGGCAAGGTGCCTGCTGGAGCAGTAAAGGCGCTTGTGCACGTAGTAGTTGTTGATGTTGTTGAAGGTGATCTCACACTCGAAGCACGTGGCACCCTTGGACACTGGTGCACCGGCGTAGATGGTGGGTGGCACCGTGCTGCTGTGGCCCTGCTTCAGCCGGCTGTGCACCAGCTCCGACATCTTCGCCAGGATCTCTGACGCCTGCGGCACCACCGCGGCTTCGTGGCCAAACACATACTGGGGTAGGAAGACAGTGCCGCCGGCCGTGCCCAGCCCCGGCTCGCTGGGCACCGGGCTGGAGCCTGGCGTGGGGCTGGCGAGCTCCGACTTGACCTTTGCTGAGGGAAGGCTGCGGGGGGACGAGGTTCGGGAAGAGACATCGGGACTGCCACTCCCTTCTCCAGGGCCACCACTTTTCAGCGCCTCTGCCTCGCTCGCTGGGCTGCCGGCAGGCTCCTCCTTGATGCGGATGCCCTCGCTGGAGGTGGAGGAGGATGAAGAGGAGGAGGAGGATGATGATGGAGCTTCCCCGTTCTGTGGTTGGGTGGGTGGCGAGAGCTTGCTGGACCTGGCATCGGGGGGCGAGGCAGGTGGTGCTGGGGGGGCCATGGCGTCAGGGCTGGGCAGCGGGCCGGGCAGGGGGCCGTGCAGCACCATGTGCTGTGGCAGTGCCGGCAGCCCCTCGGGCAGGAACGCCGGCAGGCTGCACTTCCGCAGGGACGCGTTGTTTGTCTGGCTCAGCCCTGCCAAGGGGAGAGAGGCAGCAGTGTTATCCGACATCCCTCACAGAGGGATGCTCGCCCTGTCCCCTGCCTCCCTCCTCGTGGCCGGAACCGACTGGGAACGCAGCCCTTGGTGGCAACACCAGGCTCTGCGTGGGGCACCGGCACGCATTTTCCTGTGACCGCAGCCCAAGGTACCCACCGGGGGTGAGGGGTTTGGCAGCAGGCAAGGCTGGCCCCGGCGAGTACACCTCTCCCTTGGAGCCTGGCTGGCAGATCATGTGGTTGGTGACCAGGTGGCTGTAGAGGATGTCCCTTGTGGTGGAGATGAAGCCACAGCTGTGGCAAACGCCTGTGGGGAACACAGGACAGGGCTCAGTGGGCAGGATGGCACCTGGCGGGGCAGGGGGAGACCCGTGGGGAGTGGGTCCCCATCTCCAGGCTGTGCTGGAGGGGACGGGGCTGTTCTCGCAGGGATGCTGAGCAGTGCTCACTCACCATTCAGGGTGTCTGTGTGCACCTTCAGGTGACGCTCGCAGTTGGCTTTTGTGGTGAAGGCAGACAGGCAGATCAGGCAGACAAATGGTCGCTCTCCTGCAGGATGGATGGATAGGTGGATGCCTCAGTGCCAAGGGGAGACAGGGACCACAGGGACACCCCATGGGGCCCTGTTCGCCAGGAGGACACCGGCTGTGGGAAGCAGGATGCTCACAGGGCTGAGACAGTAAGACCTACAAGCAAGTGGCCCCAAACCAACTTTGGGAGAACCTCATCTATCTGATCACCCACAGCCTCCCTGCCCCTCCACCCAGCTGTCTCCTGGGTTCTTTTTATGGGGCTCGGTGTCCCCAGGCTGCAGCAGCGTGCTATGCCGTGCCGTGCCGTACCGCTGTGGCTCCGCATGTGGATCTCCAGGGAGCTGGCGCTGGGGCAGCTCTTCTTGCACTGAGGGAAGGGGCAGACGCGCTCGTTGGGGTAGGTCTCCTTGGGCTTCTCCTCCAGGGCAGGTGAGCCGGCGCTCTGCCGGCTGGCACAGTAGTACATCAGATGGGCTTGAAGGTTGCGCTCGCTCCGGTACCAGATCCCGCAGTCCTTGCACGGGAAGACATCCTCTGCGGAGGGGAAGGGACATACATCACTTGCATGATGGGCTGGAGACCTCTGGCAAGGTCCCAGTCCCGTGGGCTGCACTATGACCCCTCATCATGCTCTCCATCCCTGGGCACTCACTGTTAACCACGGCGGTGGCCAGGATGGCGGCCATGCCTGCTTGCTGCGGCAGCAGCTGGATGTCCGAGTGCAGTGCGGCAGGGTACGGCGACTCGCCCGGCTCCGCTTTCACCACGTGGTGGTTGGGGATGGCCGGTGGCTCGGCCACCACGAAGGCACACATGGCCTCATCCTCCCGCAGGGCACGTGTCGTCCGGCACCACAGACCTTCATCTGGAGGGGCATGGGGACAGCGGTCAGCAGGGAGCCCCCAGCCTTCCATCCCGCTGCTGTGCTGCTGCCTGCATGGCTCTGCCCCCACCCTGCCCTTGCCACTGCTCCCCGGGCAGTGCCCTGTGCTTCCTCCCAGCCTGCCTGGAGGTGGCAGTATCTGTCCATGCCTGCACTGCCTGGCACAGCTGGCTGCCCGCAGGCTCCGTCTTGCACTACTGCTTGCAGTAATGCTTGCTTTGAGTCTTGCACCAATGCTTGCATAGTCTTACTTCAACGCATCCAGTAATACTTGCACCAATGCTTGTGCTGAGCTGTGCCCCGACACTGCACTGATGCTTACACTAACAATTGCACTTCGGTCTTGCACTGGGTCTTGCCCCACCTGTACGCAGTAATGCTTGAACAAATGTTTGCAGCAATATTTGCACCAGCTACTGCACACCAAGACCCTCCCCATATGCCCTGGCAACCAGACAACCATGGAAAGCAGGGACCAGCCCCAGTGACAGCCAGCGGTGGGTCACAGAGGAGGTGCGGGAGTACCACAGGTACTGGCTGGGGTGGGGAGGCACTGCCAGTGGGTTGGGGGCACGGCTGGTGCTGCAATGGATGGGGACAAGGTCCTATCCCTTCATGCAGCACCCTCTCCCTCACCCCAGTGCTGAGGTGGCCATGCCTGGCACCTTCTGGATACCCTCCCTGCACATGGGGACACGTGGGACCGGTACCAACCATTCCTGTAGATCACAGCATTGGCATCGGGCTCTCCAGGCACAAGGGGCAGCCGAGACAGCCAGCAGCTCTCATCCTCCAGCACCAGTGTCACTGGTGGGCTCTGCCAACGACAGGAAGAGCAGGGTGAGCACTGGGGTCAGGGTGGGGGGCTGGCAGTGAGGGGGTCATTGTGCTCCTTGCTCAGCCTGCGCCTGGCTCTGCCTTCCTGCATTTCTAATGAATATTAATGAGCTGAATGAGGTGGGGGGGGAATTAATCTGCCTGATGCTCCGATGGCTGCTGCGGTAACGATATGAAATCTAATTATTTGTCCCAATATTTCTAAACCCTCCAACTCAGCCTGACAGTCGCAGCCGGTTGAGGCCTTATCATCGCCTTGAGCTGAGTGCCAGCAGCGTGATAAACCCCATGCGCACGCGCGTGCATGTGCTCGCACACACGCGTGCACGCCCCATGGGTGCACACGCAGTGCCCACATGCTGCCACGAGAACCCCCCTGCCTCTGCAGAGAGCGAGCAGGAAATGGGGCTGTGGGCTTAGGGACCACCCCTGCATGCAGGCACATGGGCTGAGCTCCCTCAGGGACCATGGTGGCCCCTCTATGCACCCTGTCACAGGCAGGAGGGAAAGAAGGGTCTCTGCAGAGCTTTTGCAGATTTGCTCCATGCATGGGGGAACCTGTGGGCAGCCCCCGATGAATGGAGGGCCCTGCAGTGTCTGGGCACCCTGCAGCACCCCACGGTTCACCCAGCACCTCAAGGGCACTCCCAAGACCCCAAAGCACCCGTCCCGACTCCTGTCAGTGGCCCCAGCCCCTGCATCGAGCCTTTCCTTGTTCTCCCTGGAACAAAGAGGTCAGTGTCTCTGCTCTGCACCAGCCTGATAACCATCAGAAACCCTATCTGCTTCGCATCCGCCGCGGCGGTGTTATCGGGGGCGTCCCAGCACCCTCGATGCACCCCCGCTGTGGGCATCACCCCACAGCTGGGCGGTTGCAGGGGGCGTGGGGCAGGGATGGAGTGGGAAGGGGGCATCCACACGGTGAGCCAGCTCGCAGGGCTCCACCAGCCTTTGGCACCCCTGGGCTGGTGCTGCTGGTGTGTTTGCACACCATTCCGAGAAAGACTGGTTTTGAGGAACCCCATGGGAACCAGCTGAGGGGGGCAAGTAGGCATCTTCCTTCCCCTTCTTCTCTTCGTCTCCTCTTCCTCCTTCTCATTCTCCTCCACTAGTGCAGTGATGGGCATGTGTGACGCCCCATGTCATGAAGGCGTTAAAGCCACCCAGTATTCCCAGTTCCCACTGAAACCCCAAGATGGGATCATCTTCCACATGGAGACAAAAAACAGAGCCAGGCAGGATTTGGGGGAGACCCTCCCTCGGCCGCCAGCAACAAAGACGAAGGGACCCAAGGGCGACAGCCCATATCAGGGATGGGGCTGCGATTCCTTCCTCGCTTCCCTGAGCAGAGATAGGGAGGGAGGCAAGTGGTGGAGGAGAGCAGGGCTGGGAATCATCAGCCGGGCTCGATAAGGGAGCTGCTGAAATGGGAGCAAAAATATTTAGACAATAAATGAAGTATCAGAAAAAGGCTGCGCATATCTTTAAGAAATCAATCATCCTGTACCGGGTGTCTGGACACACGGCGCCAACTGGGAGATAGGGAGCCAAACTGGGCAGATAAGGGTTAATCAAGGATTTAATTCGGCAAAGATAAACGGGCCTGAGCTAAAAAAAAAATAAAAAAGAAAAAAAGGAAAAAGAGCAAGGGAGAGAGGAGGAGGTGGGGATGGAGCCCATTCGAGATTCTCTGGCCTCGAAGACCCTGGCCTGGAACTGCCTGCATGCAGCTTTGAGGGGATGCAGAGAGAAAGATGTGGCTGGGATTTGAGGATCCAGCATTTGTGACACCCGTACGTGCACACACATGCACAAACACCCCCCGATGCTCACCCTGGCACAGCGTGCAGCCAATGGCAGCCTCCTGCCACCAACAGCCACCAGGTCCCCAGTGCCTCCTCTCCTGCCCCTTTGTCACAGGCTGCAGAGCCCTGGCGCTTTCTGGGCACAACTAGAGTCCCCTGGGAGTAAATTTGGGGTGGAAAACCCAGATCCTATCTCCTCTGCAAAGACACATGTGCCACCAAGCAACCTGCTTGCCTGCAGCCAAGTGTAGGAGGGAACAAGAGGGGATGGCCAGCATCCCGTCCTCCTGTTCATGTGGATACTCCGATCTGGGGGCAGTGGGCAGCGCATGGTAGGAAAACCTTCTGGGCACTCAAATTTGGAGATTCCCAGGGGCTCAGGATGGGAAAAACCACTTCTGAACAGACTCCTCTCCTGAAACAACTCATTTCTCAGGACTTTTCCTGCCACTGTCCCTGGCAGCCCGCAGCGGTCCTCCTTACCGTCTCGCTGTGCCCTGGTGATGTTGGCTCGCTGTGGATGCTGCCCTGGAAGGGTCCCCAGGAGAAGCCCTCAGGGAGGCTCCTGCGGGTTCGCACCTGCCTCTCCCCGTCCTGCACGGCCAGATCCAGCTCATCTGTGGGGAAACAGGCACAGCATCAGTTCAATGCCTGCCAGCTGGACCGCTCACAGCCCCAGCTCCTTGGGGATGTGGGCACCCAGTCGGAACTGAGAGCTGCAACTGGGTGCCCTGTGCCTGGGTGTCTGCGGTGGGTCAGTGGCATCTGGCTGCTCGCCAGGGTGGGGAGTCTGAGCACAGCATGGGGGTCCGGGCACGGTGCAGCGGAAGGAGCATTTCCCATCCCCACACCCAAAGTTGCAGCAGCTTCAGGGCTTAATGGCTTTGATTATCTGATAAGCCTCTGGTTTAATGGGTTAGATAACATGTTAATACGCTATGAAGGCTGCTCTAAAATGTTTTAACTGTGCCTTTGTCTTTCGGAGCGCAGATAAGATGGCAGGTAACCAATACGCAGATGGATGTACTGTGGCGATCCTTCGTCGCGCAGTGCGAAGGGGCCAGACACAGCACCCCAAAAACCAAGATGCTTCCTGAAGACAGCAAGCCAAACATCAGGGCATCAGCAAGGCAGGGTGCCCAGGGCACCCATCTGTGGCCAGGAAGGCTGCTAGCACCCCAGAGTTCTCCACAGCAGAAGCTGGTTTTCCCTGCCCTTGTGCCTCGTACCCTGTCCTTTGAGGGCATCAGAGCAGACACAGCTGGTGCCCAGGTTACATGGGTGGGAGGAGGCTGTGTCTGTCTGAAGGCAAAATTGCTTTCAGAGCAGGGAGCATGGGGAGGATAAAGCGATCCCATGGCTATGCAGATTGAAATCTGATGTGTTTACTGGCCGGTCTGACATCTGGATCCTCTCAGGGCTGGGGTGAGCTAAGGTGAGCGACGGGAAGTGCTGGGTGGTGAGCACAGGTTGGCGGTGCCTGTGATCACCCAGGTCCCAATCACCCACAAGTTCCCTCCATCTGCTGAGGAAGCCCTGTGTCGCTGGGGACGTGGCTCTAAGAGCGTCCCAGAGGAGCAGCAGGTGCTCCTCAGCAAAACCCACTGCCCACCAGGAAGTTCGGCTAGAGACAAGGTCTGGGAAGGCATCAAAGGTCCCCAAGGCTTTTGGAGTCACCCAGAACTCAGGAACATGCCACTCTCCTTCTCCATGCTGCAGCCTCCCAGCATGGGCCAGCAGATGGAGAGATGTCCTCTGCCTGCAGCTCCTTTGCAGGGCTGCCTACCTTCCCCTTCCCGTGGCACCTCCTGCCCGCAGCACCTCAGTGCTTTCAACCTGGCAGCCCTCAGTGCTGGCACGGAGTGGCATGCTCAGAAAGCCACCCTGGCTGTGGGGATCCCAGCTCCATTTCTAGCTGGGATTCCATCACCAGTGAAGTGGCTTTCGGTGTGTGTACGGCACTGGCTCTGTCCATCCTGTGTCCACAGCATCTCCTTAACCGTGTCCCCATCAGCTCTGTCTTGGGATAGGGAGGAGGAGAACAGCAGAGGCCTTTGAGGAGTTGAAGGGATTTATTCCCTGGCATGAACCGATGCCAAGGAGGGGTGGCAGCAGCCCCTCACATGACTTGATCCTCCCCTCCTGTGAAGGACCTGGGGAGCAGGCAAGGAGCAGAGCCACCGGGCAGGATGCAACCATCAGCGAGACCTCAGAGCTGAGCACTGCAGTCAGTCCCTTGCATGGCACACATTGCTCTGCATTTCTAACACCCAGCTCCTGGCTGACTCCCGACACGCTGCAAGTGTGCTGAGCTCCCTCTAGCCCCTCCATTGTGTTCCCAGCATCCCCAGGCCACTGGTCCTCACCCACTCTGGCTCCAGGGAGGGGACAGCAAACCCCCAAATCCCAGGGAAAGCCCCGACAGTGGTGGCTCCCCTGTGACTTTGCCACTCCGTATAACCCAGCTGCTTTTGGGGAATAGAGCTCAACTGCCACCTCCCAGCTTTGTGCCCCCCCCTTGTGCCCCCCCTTTCCCCCGTCTCACTGGTAATCAGCAGCGTTTGGGTCAGGAGACCATGTCTCTGAGATAAGAACGTTTGCCTGACACTTCCCATGTCAGAGCACTTCATCTTCTGTGTATCAATCCCCAGCAGAGAAAACACGCAGGCGCTGATAAAGAGAAAACCGTTCCAGACAGGGGGACAAAAATAGTGTTGCCAGAGCCAGCCCTGCTTCCCGACAGTGTCTGATGGCCACAGAACTGGCCAGTGGCCTAATCTGCCAGGGTCGCCCCAAAAATGGGGTAGTGGTGAACTCCAGCCAGTGGTTCCGAGTGGTTCTCCCTGCGGATGGGTGTTGCTGTGCCCCACTGGGGATGCTGTTGGAGCCCCTGGAGTACCCGGCTGCACTCACATTGATACAGCCATCAGCACATCACCTTCAGCATGAGGTGAACACAGCCCTGGGGTGTGATGAAGATGAACTTCTTCATGAGTCCATCTGCAAGGTGACCCACAAGCATCCTTATGGCCAGAGAAATAAATACTGCAGCCAGAAAGATGAGGAGGAAAAAGGAGATTTCCAAATTAAAAATGCAGCATTGCTTTCTCTTGCACAGGGGAAAAGATGCTGAGCAGGAATAGGGCAAATTGCGAGATATTGCGTGTTCAAGCTGTCTGCACTTTGGGAACAAAGCCCAAAGCAAGTGAGCAAGCCATGTCCCCACACGGGGACAACCACACAGCAGGGAGCAATCCCATCCCCATGCTTTGATGGTGCTGGATTTGGCCACATTGCCCTGCCTGTTACTGGGAAGGCTGGGAAGAGCTGGAGTCAGCCCATGGGGCGCCCTGAGTGCCAGCCAGTGAAGTGCCCTGGGTGACACGCCAGCGGCCTCCCTGGTGAGCGCCAAAGAGCAAAGTCTGCGGGCATGGGCTCCCTCCCTGCGGGATCCCCCCTGGCAGGTGAACGCCACCCCGGCTATCTCATCTGGCCATCGGTCCCCAGCCAGGCCCCGCCAGCCCCTTCCTTATCGAAGGAGGGTTTATCTCCCAGATCATTAACCAAATTGGGCAGGGACCCGACTGTTTGCTTTGGGTTGCAAAGAAAAGGGGCAGAAAGGAAGGAAGGAAGGAGAAAAAAGCCCCCGGTGAGCTGGGTGCACCTGCTTGGCACAGCATGGACCCCAGTGCTCTGCCCACTACTGAAACACAAGGTGCTGGGGCTGCTCCCTGGGACCGATAGCGCCTGCTCACCCCGTGCTGCACCTCTGCTTATCTCCCCATCGAGAGATTTCAAAGAAATAGGCTGAGCTGTGCTGGAGAGCAAAGATTAATCCTGTCATCACACCGCAGCCACGCAGCGGGTGATCAATGGCTGAGAAGGCACAGGTGGCACCCAAATGCCTGGGGAAATAAGGGTCCCAGGTGGGCATGCGGGCAGGGAGGAAACCTGTGGGGTTGCACCGTGCCAGTGAGACATCACCATCAGCACATCACCTCCAGCATGAGGTGAACACAGGCCTGGGGTGTGATGAAGATGAACTTCTTCATGAGTCCATCTGCAAGGTGACCCACAAGCATCCTTATGGCCAGGGAAATAAATACTGCAGCCAGGCAAGGATGCGCCGCCAGGAGCTTCACCAGCTCCTGTGGCTGTCTGCGCTTGCTCCTGGATGCTCTGGAAGTGCAGCTGCATCCACGCATCTGTGTTTGCTTCTCCTGCGGGAGTGAGCAGGAGGGAAGGCCAGAGAGGGCCTGGCCAGACCCACGCAAACCCACTGGTCCCATCCCCAGCAGCTCCCACATCCCTTTGCTCCAACCACATCCACACAACTTTAATAACCAGCTCTGCCCCTCAGCAGGGATCTGGGCTTGGAGTTTCTGGATTGTTTGCAGCTGCCTGGATACTATCTGGATAAATACTGCTATCAAGGAGTTATGGGACAGTGTCCCAGCATCAGCCGCGCTCTGTGCTGCTCCTGTTAATACAGTGTTTTTCACATGGCCCCAGAGGCTGCCAGCCCTGGGGGGGGCACAACAGCAGGTACATGAGCCTGTATGGGGAACTGGGACGAACAGGAGGTCGCTGTTCCCATCCCATCATATGCAGGATGTCCCTATGTCATGGGAATCCCCAAGGGGTAGGGAGGATGAGAGGATGGATGGATGGATCTATCCATCGATTGGCACCCAAGCTCCCATAGTTCTCCTGCTCCCACCTGGGGAAACCTGAGCTGGAGAAGCCCCAACTCCCCTGGCAGCCCTGGCCCAGCCCCTCTGCGCGCCCCAGCTGCTGTTTTTAGAAGCGGCGAGCGTGCGGCGGAAGGAATAAATCCTGACAACTCAACTAGCGAAATGATGTGATGGCACCGCTCCGATAAGATGGAGGGAGCCGATTGGGAAGAGTCTTAAGCTGTGAACACGCAGCATCTCCACTCTTCACCTCCGCTCACAAAGGGAAATCTCTCCAAAGGGGCTAAGGAGATTATCCCAGCTTTGCGGTCCCGGGTGCTCGAGTAATCAGGGCAGCCTTGGGGACGACAAAGGAACGAGAAGGGTTTAAATTCAAGCCTTGCTGGGCTGTGCCTGCTTGGGCTCAGCCTGGGGTTGCTCTGGCTGAGTTGCCGTGGACTTGGGGGGGGATGGCTGTGGGAGAGCTGGGCTGCTGCTCGCTCTGCCCCTTGGCTTTGGGGTGCAGGGGGCACCCCGCTGCCCCAGGGAGGGGGGAGCCAAGGGGAGAGCTCTACCTTTATCGCTCCCACCCATCGCTGGCAATGTATTGATTTTTTTTGACAGAGTACAAAAGCAAATCTTTATCGTCCTGAACCCTGCCCCTGGTTAATGGAGGAGCTCTGACCCACCCCAGAGAGCAGAGCGGGCGCCTCCCAGCACCCGAGGGGCCGGGGAGGGTAGTGATGGGAACCAGGAGGTGTGCTGCACCCCAAAAGGGCTGGGCACCCTGCTCGCCAGCTGTGGTGCACAGCTGGCAGGTGGCAGCAGCAGGGCGGGCACCAGCTGTGCCACACATTGCCCAGATATTGCCCTTCCCTTACACCCCACGTAGGCTGGGGTGCCCTGCCCAAGCAGGATGCATCCCGATAAGCCTCTCTGGGATGTTTGAGTTCAGGGTGTAGCTGTGTCCTGCTGGGATGTGGCCCAAATGGGGTCCCCATCCCCAGAGGGTCCATGCCCCGGGAAATAAATGGGAGCTGTGCCTGGAGGGATGAGGACAGGAATAAACACTGGGAATAACATCATAAAGAGCTCAGGGAGGATGGGAAGAAGGAAGATTTTTGCCACTTCCCTGGGGCTGCCAGGGTGCTCAAAACCCTGTGTCTGTCCCTGCTCGTCCTGCTGGGACCCTCCAGCTCTGCACAGGCTGGTGCCAGGCAGTGGGAAGGGGTGCACGGTGGGGCAGGAAGTCAAGGGGGAAGGAAGGGGAGCAAAGGGGCCCCCGGAGACGATGCAGAGGGCAGATATCCCCTCCGGAAAAGGGAGGGGACCACATGGGGGGTCGCTGCAGCAGCACCAGGAAGGGCCTTCCTGCAGGAGGGAGGGAGAACCCCTTGGGGGTAGCACCCAGATGGAGGAGTGAGGTTGGAGCTTGGCTTCACACCAAGCCCAAAAATCCACCAGTCCTCATACCCAGCCAGGGCAGAGCAGCAAAGCAGCAGTGACTGACAGCTGTCAGTCACCACGAGCCCAGCAGCATCACCCTCAGGGCTCGCACCTGAAATGTGCAAGACATTTTTCTCCTTCCCAAGGGAAAACGGAGTGAAGGATGGGGACAGAGTGGGAGATGTTGCCTGCACATCAACAGCCCCTGGCACTGCCCAACACAAGGATGTCTCTGCCAGGCAGTGGGAAAGGCTGGTCCAGGTGGTCCTCCACCCCAGCAGTATCTGCAAACCAGCGTGAGAATCCCTCCGCCCCAGCAGTGTCCTCAAACTGGCCCAATTATCCCTCCACCCCAGCAATGGCTGTCAACCGGTCTGAGCATATTTCTACTTCTCAACAATGTCCCCAAACCAGCCTGAGCATCCCTTCACCTCATCAGTATCCTCAAATTGCCCTGAGCATCCCTCCACTCTGCAGTGTTCTCAGACAGAGGCTGAACTGAGGGCAGGGACTTGCAGGTACAGATGCCAGTAGGGACATCGTCCCATTCAATGCTCCCAATCCAAGACAGGTGCCACTGCCCCTGCTGGGTCCATCCCCAGCCTGATGCCAAACATCCTGCTCCTCTGGCACTGGCACGTGGCTTTGCTGGGCACAAGCCAGGCAGGGGGGTGCTCAGGACCCCAGGGAACCCCTGACTCGAGGGGCTATTGCCCTGACCCCCCAACTTCTCCCCATTCCCCAGCAATCTAACACAAACACAACTATCTGCTGCTCAGCCCGGCTCCCAGCGATAAAAAGAAATAGCTGGAATAATTTTTCCCACCCACACATACCAGGGCCGAGGGGAAGGGGGAGCGATGGGGCAGATGCGGCGCGGTGCCGGCCATCCGGACAAGCTGTCCCTCCTCACTGTGCCCTGCTCGCCTCGATAATAAACCTTGAGGTTTACAGACAAACTCCAGGCAGCAGGAGATTATTCAGGCAGGAGTTGCGGCGCAGATAAACACAACCGAAGGCGAGCAAGGAGGCAAAGGGGAAGGGGGAGGCGGAGGGGAAAGAGGGGGAAAGGAAAAAATAAAAGTTTGCAGTTTTAATTAGATGTACCCAAAATATAATAAGTTGCTCTGTCCCATCCTGATACCCTGCACACGGGATTAGTGGTGAGGATGGATTCCTGGTGCTGGGAAAGGCTGACCTGAGCCATATGCCATAATTAATCCAGAGTCATCATTACCACTCAGGAGCAATTAAATAAACTCTGGACAAGCCAGCAGCAGGGGTCTGGGGGCTTAGTGAGGTGGAAATCTTGATGGGGACCCTAATAATGACGCTGATCTAGAAAAGCGGGTGAGGACCCCTCCCAGAAGCAACTGCTGCTGTTCTGGGGGGAGTGGTGGGACATGGATGGGGAGGGACAGGGCAAAAGCTATCCCAGGTTTGACCCTGTCTGGTCCATCCTTTCCCTGTGGGTGGCCCGTTCGTCTCCCTGCAGAGACAAAAGCAAAAAGCTTCATCCCACCTTGCAGAAACGCAAGTGCCAATCAGGCTTCCAAGGGACTGTAGCTTCCAAGAAGCTCCTGGTGGGGATTCCCCAGTGTCTTGAAATGTGGTTGAGCAGCCTGTCCCTCAGTGGAGCTCGGCTCTCTTCTTTCTCCCATCCCAACACCATTTTCATGAAATTTGCTAGAGCTTTTCACCTCTGTGAAATTGGCCTGACATGGTGAGACAGGCTGGGCAGCGATGGGGTGGGAGAGGACAGCCCCAGGAGGAGAGCTGGAAGCTCCAGGTGCTCCCAAAAGTCTCTGCCACTCCAGAGCAAACAAAAATGGATGGGAAATACGGAAACCTGGGGCATGGCTGAGAGCTGCTGGCGGTGCTGTGGGGAATGTCTCAGGGAATTTGGGGAGGATGCTCATCCCCTCTCCGGCCCCACTAGAGAATGAAGCAGCTGGCACAAACGGGCATGAAGCATGGCCACACTCCATACTGAGATCCGTCTGGGAAGCAGAACTGAGTTGGGGTGACTGAAGGGGCGGCACATCTTTAAAGGTTCCCAAGTTGAGGATTACAGCGTCCAGCTCCCAGGGATTTGCATATCAGCCGGGCGAGCAGCAGCCCCCTCCAGCGAACAAGGTCATTTCAAAGATAAAACAAAATACTCTTTCTCCCTTGCCAGTGCTCTGGGCCAAGAAGCACCACGGCAAGGTCCTGGCACGCCACGTCCCTGTGCTGCCAAGCCTCTGGCACAGCGGTGCACCCAGTGGGCAGCAGGTTTGGAGACCCAGAGGGCACAGCTATAGGAGGGGTGGACTAGTAGCCCCCCAAAAAGTGCAAAGTGAAGGCGAGACCCCATATATATGAACAAAGGCACCCGGAGCAGCCCGCTTGGCCCCCCCCGCCATGCCGCATCTTCGCGGCTGCCATTGCTGACATACGGCGGATCCTGCCAGATAAAAAAGAAAATTCAGGCTGCTCAGAGTTTCCCTTTTCGCCAGCTCCATCCCTGATAAGTGCAGAGCCTGCAGAGCGCCTGATAGACGGGCTATCGCGGCGGTTGGTGCGAAAGGAACACCCTATCGCTGCAGCATCGCCGGACCGCCATCAACTCCCAGCCACACAGAAATTAATACCACTCCAATTACCAGAATAGAGATGGGCTGGGAGAAGGCGATAATAAAATCTCTTTTACATAAAGAATGCAAATAACCCGCTCCAGCGAGGGAAGGGGGGAAGGGGAAGCATGGCCAGAGCCAAGGCTTCGTGGTTCGTAGCCACTGGTTCTACTTAAATATGGGGTTACACATTGATGTGACCCCCAGGGCATGGGGACGCCCATGGGTGTGGCCCCGTAGCCCCCTTCCACCCTACAGGAGGATGCCAGTGCAGGAGCAGGGAGCCCAGCACTGCCGAGGGCAAAGGGCTGGGGAGGAGATAAGGAGGAGCCGGGGGTGGCCTCGCAGCTCCTTCCTGCCCCGCGCGCAGGAAGGGCCGGGATATCAGCGGGGCCGATGAGCGCTTCCCCTCAGATGGGGCAGGAAGGGGGAGCGGGGCCATGGCTCCCTGCCGGGCCGTGGGGAGCTGGGCAGCTGCAGGAGCACGTGTGCTGGCAGCCAGCAATTCCCAGGACTCCTCCATCGCCCAGCCCAAGTGGGAGGCTGGTGGCCCTGGGGACACACCAGGGACACCCTGTTGCACCTATCGCTGACCTACACCAGGGTCACCCCTTCCCATCACGCGCTGCTCCACAGGGCTGCTCCAAAACTAGACCCACCACCATCATCCAGCCAGGAGGTCCCCTGGGAAGACCAGGGTGTGGGTAGGGGCTGGCAGCACAAACAGGCCTTGAAATGTGGTGCTTCCACCCCTGGGAGGTCTCGGTTCCCCCTGGTCCTGTCCCTGTCTGCCTGCCAGATGCCATCCCCACTGGACATGCGCCCGCAAACCCAATCTGCGCAAGGAGCCCCGACTGTAACCCCATCGGCGGCTCGGTTTGGAGATAGCGGGGCGATAGGGCGCAGGGTACCCACATGGCGTGCCCAGCCTTGCTGGGCTGCCAAGGCACTGGCAGCCCCGGCGCAGAGATGCCTAGAGGGAGATAGACAGCTGTATTCACTCCTTGGGGTTTTGATAACCATCGCAAAACCGCTCAAGCGTCGCTCTTGTGGTTGCCAGGATGTTTGTGAAGTGCCCTCGCGAGCACGGGGCGATGCAGGATGGGGTCCATACCTTCCTTGCACTGGGAAGCACGATGCCAGCCATGGTGCTCCCATCTCTGCCACTCCCAGATCACTTTTTATGGTTTCAGTTGTGGCTCGGGGCACGTGAGGGACCACTGCCTTTCTCAGCAGAAGTGCTGGTGTTTGCAACCAGTCCAGTGCCCAGCGCTCCCAGTCCTCCCCATACTGTTTTTTGCAAGAGGTGGTAAATGCCTGAGGGTTCCTCTTGTTCCCACCTGTGGTCCAGCCAGGAAGTCGAGATAGAGCAGGATAAACAGCCACACGCTGTGGACTCACCTGGTCCATTCCAACTGACTGGCTCCTGTAGATTTTCTCCGGGATCTGGCTTCTCTGGCTCCTTTGGACTCTCTGGGGCATCTCTGGACTCTGCAGCAGGAGAGGGAAGGCAGAAGCTCAGAGGTCGCATCCCATGGGGGTTTGGACCACCAGGCTGGTGACAATCTAGGGCCAGGAAGCGTATGGGTTCACCCTCAAGGATGTTCCTGTGCATGGAGGGGGTTCTGTGTCCAAATCCCCTCATTGCCCAGCTGTGTGGTCCCTTGTGCCCCCGGAGTGATCCATAAGGGCAGCCAAGCCCATCTACCGCATCCTCCCCATGGATTTCCTGAGCCACCCTATGCGTGGGCATCCACCACCCAGCCCCAAAACCCCCTGCATCTCTCCCATCCCACTGTGGGCCCCCTGTCACCTGGTTTAGCCCCGCTCCCGTCATGGCTCTATTTGTGGCGTATTCATAGCAACTTGATAACAATTATTTTCTCCATTAACTGCTGCTGGAGATGCAGCTGATAAGGTCTATCTGCATATGACAGTGTGGAAGATTAGCGCCCAAAGTACATGTTTGCCTTGGCGTCCTGGGCGGATAACCAGCACGGAGCCCAATCGATCGGCGCCAGAGTGAACACCCAGGGGTGACGTCACCGGCATTGGAGATTATTAATACAGGTGATAAGCGGAATGATTAACATCAAATAAATCAATCACCGGGTATAAAAGTCCTATTATTTTTGGCTATAAATCAAAGTGCCTGGCATATCGATTTTTATCCATCGCGCTGAAAGCTTTAGTGGCCGTTATTGCTGCTCAGCGTTATCTCTGCTATCACCTTTTTATCGAGGCAGACTAGTGCCAGGTGCAGCTCTGCGCCCGGGCTCCCAGCTCACTCGCCCCCAGCCCAGCTTCCCCATCAGATAAGAGCTGCTCACTTCTCCCTGCTGCCGAGCCCTCCCTGCCACAACTATTGGGGTGCCAGCATGGATCACCCCATTTCCTGGTGCATCACAGGTTGGCTCTCATGGTTCTGGGGGATGCTTTGCTCCCTGGTTGCTGGTGAATGAAGGCAGTGGGTGCGCAGGGGACTGGTCGGCTCCATTAGCCGGTGCAGCCTTTCCCTGCTGTGGTTATCTTGAAGGGCACTGCAAACACTAACTGATTAGGATTTGCCCCTACCTCCACAGGAAGGAACTTAAAGGATATCTGGGGACTGTTTCAGCCCAGCCCTGAAATGCAGCCACCTCTGGGGTGGGGCATGGCATGGCGCGACGGCAGGCAGGCGGTGGCGCGGGCAGGAAACAGGCAGCAACGGCCCTGGCCCCCCAACCCCATCCGTAGTTCTCCAGGTGCCAGCACGTGTGGCCTCGGTGGTGGCTTTGAACCCTGGGGTGGTCACTTTGCACCCCAAGGGGTCACTTTACACCCTCACAACCCTCCACTGCTGCCGCTGGCTCTGTGCTGGGGCAGGTGAAAAGCGCTGAAACGGATACAGGGTGACGGTGTTCATTAGCAGCCGTCACGGTGAGCAACTCGCCTCCGGTTTCCAGCTGCCTGGCTTGTGGCCCCCCCCAGCACACCACTGCCCCTAGCTGAGCCGAGATTGCTCCTGAATGTGCCAGCCACGGGGAGCCCCTCTGTGCTGGGCAGCACCCTTGCTCCTAGCCAGTTGTTCACCATTATCCCAGGGCCAGGTTGCCCCCAGCAGGTCCCGCTGCTGGTCGGAGGGTGCCTGGAGGGATAAAGCACCCCAGGGAGAGCGAGGGTCATGCTTAAACAACAACCCACTCCTCGATAGGCAGGTGGGATGCTTCATTTGCTAATTAACACCACGTACAGACAGCAGAGATGATGCCCAGGATGATGCACACCGAGTCAGTTGCTCTGGTGACAGAGCTCGTCCCCATGACAGGGGGATGCCACAGGCAGCCCCTCACCATTGCAGCGTGGCTCACCTTCACTGCCAGGGGAGCTGGAAGTGTCACGTTCAGCAGAGCCTTCACGGTCAGAGGTTGCCCCCTCCCTCTCTGAAGGGCTCTTCTCGCCTGCCGTGGTATCCTCACCTTCCTCCATCGCTGCCAGGGAACCTGCCATAACATAGAGGGGTGGTCAGGGAGGAATGAAATGGAGGAAAAAAAAAGCCCGTGGATATTTCCAGTTCGGAAACAAAGCACACTGAGATTGCTTGGGGTCTGCCATGGGCACAGGGGTCAGAGGAGATGCCCTGCAGCTCTGCACACCACAGGGTGGGAAAACCCTGTCCCCAGGCAGCCCTGAGGTCTAGCATCACCCTGGGGTCCCTTGTACCCTTGCAGGGGAGGGTTTACGCACCCAACGCCTTGCTCTGGAGAGTCTCCCAAGGGATGCCGAGTTCCCTTGCAGATATCATTGGGAACGAGCCCCACACTCTCCTGGGAAGCAAGCAGGGTCCCCACATACCACAGGCACATGGTTGTGACCTGACAAATCGTGCACCCTGCTGCACTGCTCACCTATGCTTCCCATCCAAAACCCCCCGGCACCTGCCCCAAAGGGGTCGAAGGACCTCAAAGACCTTCCCCAACAGTCCGCAGCCCCCCTTGGCTGACAGGGGGACACACAACGCAGTCCCCTCTGCCATGCCCGTAGCTCCGGACAAAGAGGGATGCTACAGTGGGGACGTGGGATGCAAGCAGAATGCATGGAGGGTGCAAGTGGGGTGCATGTGGGGGACACCCCAGCAGCCCTGCCAGCCCACAGTGCTGTTTCCACGGCAACACAGCATCACCATCTGCACTGAAATCAAAAAAGAGCGATGCATGTGGCTTGCGCTGCACGAAGCCCGTGCTGGGGGATGCCCGGTGCCCCATGCGGTACCACCCTGCCAAGCCTGGCACACGGGCAGGGGGAACGGCACGGTGACAAACCGTCTGCAGACCTCAGCTGCTCTCTGTGACTCCAGGCATGTATATTTACAGCAGGAGAACAAAGAGCCCATAATCTATACAAAGCAGACAACAATGAGCGTGAATAAAGAGGCTGCCGGAGAAGGGAAGGCAATTTATTCTAATTCTGCTAATTTCAGTTCCAGCACAATTAAAAAGGCTCTGATAATATTCAGAAACAATCGCCAGCTAACAAATCGTTTCTCTCGCTGCAAATGAAACATTGTTAGGCTAATTTCTTCCTTCACGCCTTCACGGCTCTTGGGCTTCTGATAAAGTTAACCCAACTCTCAGCTTCTCCATGGCTTGGCACCTCCAGCCTGGCCAGGGAAGGATGGACGGAACCATGGAGGGATGGATGGTGCCCACCCAAGGGCGCCCAGATCAGCCGCATCCCACCCCAAACAGAGCCTTGGCTGGGAGGGGGATGGGAATGCCCTGTGCAAATACAGTTGTATAAAATGTGGGATTTGGGTACCGCAGCATCACTGAGTGCCTACAGGGATGATGGGTGGCCATCAGCATCCCCATCCTACGTCATCGTGGTCCCTGGAGGCATCCCCACATCCAGCCTGCCCCATTGCACCATCCCACTCCCAGCATGCCTGTCCATTCTTGGGGACAGGGATTCTCTGCCACCAGTGCTTCCAGTGCTGTTGGCTGTGTGGGTTAAATGAATGACTGGATAGCTTAAAAAAAAATTAAAAAAAAGAGGGAAAAAAGAAAAAAAAAAGGCAAGAGAGGGAGAGGGAGTGAGGAGCAGGGAGCAGAGCGTCACTTCTCCGGGATTGCTGGAAGCCCTGCACAGTTATCACCGCACACAGCCTCCCTCGGCTTGCCTGATCTGTCTATTCTTCATTAAGCAAATACGCTGAAATGGAAATGAAAACATAATAGCTATTTGATTTTCGGCGAGATATTTTGCATATTGGTTCAGTGCTGATAGTGGAATTTCATCAACTCCCTTTTTTCATGCTTTAAAACTGAATTACTGAGGCTGGCTTTACAGAGAGGGGAAGAGCCAAAAAATGCTCCCTTCCAAGATACTCCGCTTCAACGATTAACTCTTCTCCCTCCTATTTTTTTGATAACAGAGAAGGATTTCTTTTTTTTTCCTCTTCTTTTCTTAAAAAAATTATAGCATTTGTACAACTTGCAGGAAACGGAGGCAAAGTGCCCATGTCACCCATGGGAATGCAGGTCTCAGGCAAGCGCAAGAGCTGGCATCCCAGGGGATCTTCCAGCAGTAGGAAACCCCATCATTACCCAGGTAATGCTTTGACCATTTTGCTCAAATTAAAGGTCTCCCAGTGCAGGAACAATAAACCTTTTCTTGATTCTGTGTGCTTAGCCAGTAATTGAAATAAAAGGAAAAATAATATAGAAAATAAAAAAGAGGGGGGACTTCTCCTGGCTGCCAAGAGTGAGACCCTGGACGCTCTGAAAGCCAGCACGCAGACAAGAGCAAAGCGATAAGAGGTCTTGATAACAGACAGAAAATAGCAACAGCCCCAGACTTTCCCACCGGCTCTGGAACAGGGAGGAGGAGGAGGAAAAGGAGGAGGAGGAGAAGCCCCTGTGGAGGAAAGCAGGACCGAGACCGAAAACACGTGCAGGCTGGGGGCAGCCTGCCTTTGCCATCTGGCGGCAGCCTGCCTTTGCCATCTGGCACTCATCAGCATGCACCCAACTCCAAAAATTCAAAAATTTACTATTTTTAAAAATACACAATTTGGGCAGGTGGTGAGGCGGCACAGTGAGTCCCCAGGGTGCTCATCTCTGGGGTGGCACCCCCGAGCACTGGTGCGACTTGGGAGACATCCCCAGCTCCACCAGGCTTGGCAGGACCACGTGAGCAGCACAATGGTGGCTCCCATCTTCATCCTTCCAGCTCCTCCTTATACCCACACTAGCCCTGAATCAATCTTCCAATTAAAAATAAACAAAAAAATCACCACAAACCACCCAATAAATCCCAGAGCAGCCAGATGAGGCTCCCCACCAGCATCACCACGATGCTTCTTCATCACATCATGATTGAAATGTGAGGAACCCAGTCCAGGAATCACCTCGTTGGGGCAGTGCTGCTGCCCCTAGACCTCCCTATTTTCCCCAGATTTTGCAGCCATGGGCAAAGGGTTGAAGGAATGGACATGGGGGTTGTATTCCCCACAGAGAGATGCTGTTGAAGAGGGTCACAGCCACTCCTGATCCTTCCTTGCATCAACTGCAAAACCATCTCGGGTGATTCAGTGGAGTCCAGCACTGCCCAGGGATTCCCCAGGGTCTCGTATCAGGGTTGTGCCGCGTCCACCCCACAGCAAGCAACGCCTCAGGAGCAACCTGGGCTGCAAATCCAAAAACCACAGTATCTGATGGGACACCAGCCTGTCTCTTCTCACCCAATTTTTCCCCAGTATGTATTAATGTTTGCTTTTACCAATGACCTCTGGTGCACTCGAGCCTGTTCCCCTGGGATTGGGGATGCCAAGTGCTGTGGCCGAGGGCAAACGAGGTTTCAGCAGCTGGGAAATGACGTCAGTTCTCAAAGGTCACATTATCCAGCGGCTTATTTTTCCCTTCTCTTGGCTGATGTTGCTGGGATTCAGCACCAAATTGCAACGCTTTCCAAAAATGGGGGTCCTGGGGTACGACCCTCCCCTTGGGACCCTGGTTTTAGGGGAAAAATGGACCTTTTTGAGGACAAATCAACCTTTTTCCCTATCAGTCGGGCTGCAACATCTCCAGGCCAGGCTCCCCCCACAGCTATCACCACATTAAATATCAGCTCCATGCATGGAGCTGATAGTGGTTGGGGCCAGCCTCAGTGGTTTAAACCTATCTTTAATTCGAGGCCCTTCTCCATTGCCCCCAGATAAAACTCGTCCTGACCCTTCCCGTGGTGCCTTGTGTTAAAAGGGCAAGAAAAAATTATCAGGAATTTGGTGTAGACAGAGGAAGTATTTATTATAATTATGCCTCATTTATCCAGGATGGGAATAAAGGTGGTGGGGGATGCTATGATTGTTAGTGAGATGCTGCAATTGATCGGCAGGGGGGGATTTATAATAATTTATAAAGTATTTAGGGCTAATTTACCCAGAAGGGGAACGAATAATAGTGGGGGATGCTGTGAATGCTTATAGGAAGTATTCATAATAACTTATTAATTTTACAAAGTATTTAGGCTTAATTGGTCCAGGAGGGGAATAAAGGATAGTGGGAGAATGGTGGTGGTGGATGCTGCGATCGCTGATGGGGGGATATGCGTGTTGCAAATGCTCAGGGTGGGTATTTATAATAACTTGTTATTAAATTTATAATGTTTTATATATAATTGAGGCCTAATTTATCTAGGAGTGGAAAGAAGGATAGTGGAGGAACGGAGGTGGCGAGTGCTGTGATTTCTCATGGTACAGGAGAATGTTGAGAGTGCTCACGGAGAGGTGTTGTAGTCATGGGGGGGGGGATACTCATGTCTGCACCGCACAGCACCCCAACCACCGCAACAAAAAAAAAGCACCTGGGCTGGCATCCTCATCCCAGCAAAGCAAAACACCCCAGGATGCAGCACCCCGAGCTCCCCTCTCTGACCTGAGGCACCACCGTCCTGGGGGAGCCCCTAGTTCCAACCGTTGGGGAAGAAAAGAGTCGGGAAGAAGCAGAGCCTGAGAAAAAGTAGCCCTGCTGATAGGGGAGAGATTGGTTTCAGCCGGAGCTGCTCCCCCTGCCAAGTCCATATCCTATCTGCGCGGGGTGCAGTTACTTAACATTCATCACCGCCTGAACTCTGTAACTTTATCAGCGGCCGAGCATGGCGCCATCGCCGAGCCCAGCCATTCCCGGCGCTCAGATAGGGCCGATAAACCGCTGATAGATTACAGGAGATTGTTTCACTTCAGGGGCCGCGATTACTAATACTAATAGTGAGAGAGCCCGCATCATATCAAACAGCAGCTGGGAGGGGGGGCAGGGAGGATGGGCCGCGGGGGGCACGGGAAAATAATGAGAAAGAAAATACAGGGACAATGACAATGAAGTGACTTTACGTTTCAGATGGGGTCGATAAAGCCCTGATAGATTTTAAGAGAGGAGAGAGTCTAATAGAGCCGTCCCCAGCTCCGGCACATCAGATGGATGGGAGTAGATTGCTCCGTGAGAAGGGGATGAGATGCTTAGCGTAGTCCTGCCTTCCCAGCTAGTGAGGGAACCAGGGCAAGATGTTCCAAGCACAGAGGGGAAACTGAGGCAGCTGGTGGGACCCCTCTGCAGCCAGTGGAGAGGGTCTTGTCCTTATTGGGGTCACGTGGGGGTGTCCTCCATCCCAATCCCCATGCAAGAGCAGTGTGAGATGTTTAACCCCATGCCAATTCAGTCAGGATTTGGGCAGCCAGGTGTAAGAACAGGGCTCTGGAGCAGCTGGATACCCCAATAATATAGAAGGAAATTCCATCCATAAATATCATGCTCCAAATGTGCATGAGTGTGCATGGTGGCATGGGCAAGCAAGGCTCATTGCCACCACCACTCCTGTACCAGATGCCTTCACCACTGTTGGCCAAAGAGAGGGTTTTGGGTGAAAACCCCTCAGTTCTGGTACTTTTTCTCCCAACTGGAATAAAGCCCTCCCAGTCGGGAATGGCTGGGGGTGGGAATGCTCATTCAGAAGCACAGCCACGCAGAGCCCATCAATACCAGGTGGCGACGAGGCCAGAGGTCAAGCTCTTTCCTAATCTAGCAACAAATTACCCCAGAGATGCTGTGCCGGAGCCGTCACCCTCCCCGTGGGAAGAGATTTCAGGTCCTGCCAGGTCCACCCCACTGCTAAAAGCTGCCAGGAACAGAACAGGGACAGATTTCAGCCTTAATCCAGAGACTTTCAGTACATGATGGCACCAGATGAGGAGTAGGATGGGGATGAGAATGATGGTGGATGAGGCCCCGAAGGCCACCAGAACCACCACCCAAGATGTTCTGGCTGGAGTGTCTCTGCTGATCCCAGCCTCCCAGGGTGCCCAGTGCCAGCTCCCAATGACATCCTGGACCACTTCAGGATCTCCAGCAATGAGCACGGGCCAGGGGGGCTCCGGGAGCCAAAAAGCACTCTAAGAAGGTACAACACAGTTGGGTGTCACATCTGCAAGAACCAGGGTGGGCTGCTGGCACCCAGCCCAGTAGATGATGAAAGTCCCAGCAGCTGCTGGTGACTACACTGTCCCTAAAACATCCCACTGCTATGGTTCCCCTTTGCAGCCTTTACTGGACCAGCACAAGCACCTGCCACGATGCAGCCCCTCCATCACCAACAACTTCACCCAGCACCCCCATCCCTCCTCTTCCTCCCACCTCAAGCAGCGTGGCCACTCACACGCAACTCTGTGGACCCTGAGTTTCCCTCTGTGCAAACACGCGTGCTTGGGCTGCCTCTTTTTTTTATTATTTTTTTTTCCTGTTCTTGGCATTTTGGTGGAGCAAGATAAGAGTAAAAAACAACAGAGCCGCTCAGAGAGTGAAAAAGGGAGATAGATAACGCAGATACCGACTCCTACACAAAACAGTCCTGGCTTTATCACTGCTTTTTATCACAGTTCCTCTAAAAAAAATAAAGAGAGCAGCCCAACTGGAATGGGGCAGCACATTAAAAAATGAACTTTATGCCGTTTGCTCTTTAGTTTTATATTTAGATGAAACAAACTTAGATTCTTGCAGGCGATACCTTTTCCAGTGCAAGGAACCAAAAGTCTGGAAGTCCCATTTACTCTGGTGGGGACAAGTGAGGAAACTCAAGCATAATTTAGAAAAGCAGATGCTAAAGGAGTGGTGCCTTCTCCCATCACCTGACCATCAGGCACAATGGTTTGAGGGTCTTTAAGCCTGGATAGGCCAGTGGGCTGAGCATCCCACTGCACTGGCTGAGCATCCCAGAGCGGAACCAGTTAGGTTCAGGCTAGATACGGGTGTAGAAAGGCAGATCCTTCCTTAGCCTCCCTGGGCCCTGCCAGCTGGCTGTTGATTCCTGGGAACAGCCAGAACCCATGTGAGATGCCGCAGCCAGCACTGGGATTCCAGCCACATGCCACAGCCATGTGGCATTGCAGCAGCTGGCAAAGCCAAACAACCCTGCAATGCGAGCAGCTACCTGGCATCTGAGGACAGCACTTCCATGCCAGTCGGGGATGTGACCACACATGCAATACACCCCATCCAAAACGCTCCCCAAACTTTTTTGCCCACCACGAGCCCCTGTTTCTGAGGGTACCACACAGGGCTCTGCCCTCCCGCTGCCAACCCAACCCTGGGCACAGGCTGGGGAGAACATTTTGGAACAGAAAAATCGCAATCCACAGGGCACGGCCAGAAAGAGGGAAAAAAAAAATGGACTGTAGGTTTTTCCCTCCCCTCGCACTCCCTTCCCTACCTTCTTTTTGAAAAACATAATTTATCTGTGTATTATCAAGAAATCCAGACACTTTAATCAGTGAGCTATGAAGTCAGTATTTCCATTCTTATCTAGCGGAGGAGTGGAAATGGAGAGCAGATAGGCAGCTCCGAGCTGGTCCGTGGTGGGGAATGTTAATGGGAGGAGCGGCAGAGCCATTGGCTACCGAGCTGCCGCTATCGCTGCCATTATCGAGGCGTTATCGAGGCAACCATCACAGCGCAGTAATGGGGCCAGTTCAACTTTCCGCATTATCATAGAAGCTGGAAGTAGCATGAGAGGCCTCGGCTGGGAGATGGAGAAGCGAGCGAGCGGCCGAACTTCCTAGCAGAGCATTGTGGGGGGAAAAGCAGCTTTTCCTTCCCGCGGTCCCTTGAGCTGATGATACGTCAGGTGATGCTCATCCTGCTTGGGCATCCTCCTGCGCATCCCAGGGACCGACCCTGAGGCACATCCTTAAAGCCTTGTGCATCCTGGGTACCAAACCCACTGAACATCCCCAGTGCCCTGGGTACCGACCTCAAGGCACATCACTATGCTCCACGTACTGACCCTGCCAAGCATTCCCAAAGCCCCGGGCACCAACCCCGCCACGCATCCCCAAAGCGCAAGGCCATGACCCCCAGCTCACCAAGGACAAGAGAAAACAATGCATCTATATTTCATCAGATGAACAAATTAGAGGAGCACATTTCCTCCACGCGCTATCGAATGGGAGATGTCAAGAAAATATGTTGATGTGAGAAAGAGGAGATAAAGAATTATTTTGGAGGAAAAAAGCTGTGGAAGGCTCTTATCTGGAGTGACTCATAGGCACACACTCCTTAACCCCACTGCAGCCCAAGGTCAGCAGTTACATTCCTTTCGGCATTTCATCCCTTCCAAAAAAACATGTTGCTGCAGGAACAATGCGGAGCCTTTGTCGGGCAGCCATCGGAAGAGGGAACTGTATTACCCCTGAAACACTTGAACTTTCCTGATAAAACAAGCAGCGGGACAGCAGCCTGGCCAAGTCAGAGTCCAAAACTCCTGAGTCAGGCAACAAAACCAGTCATGGGACATGTCATAGAAAAAAAAAAAAAGAGATACTGGCCTCCTGCTCTCATTCCTGCTCTTTTCCAATGGAGGGGAAGTTGATTTCTCCCCCCAGGAAGAAGAATCCGTGCTCTCAGTGCAGCCACAAGACTCAAAGCTGGAATGCAGAGCAGGGCTGGCAGAAAGGTCTCTTCCATTTTTTCTTCATAAATAAATCTCAAAAGCACAAGGTTTCAGGACTCCTGCCTTTCCCCCCCCCCCAGCTACTCCAACTTGTGCTCAGGGCTGCTTGTCCCACTCACTGAGCAGCTTTGGATCCCAGCACTGGGCTGCAACAATGTGGAAGGTCTGGGCTGTTTTTTCTCTCCACAGCATCACCCCAGAGAGCATTTTGCAAGGCAGATCATAGGGTTTTTTGAAGGAGAGATGACTGCATGCATAGAAAACATCCTCCTCCTTTGCCCAGAATGGGTGTGTTTGACCCCAAATCCACTAACACCAAGCAAGGCACAGAAGCTCTGTCCCCAGGTCTGTGTGAGCCCTGCTGCTCCTGGCTTGGGCAGTGTTGTCCTTTCCTTTTCCAGGGATGTGGGTGGCATCGACCCCACGTCTGGCACGGGGTTGGGCATGCTGCATGGTGTGGGATGCCCTGGGGATGCTGCAGACAGTGAATCATAGAATCATAGAATGCCCTGAGTTGGAAGGGACACACAAGGATCATCGAGTACAACTCCGATCCCTGCATAGGACACAGTGCATGCAGACATGGTGATGCTGGAGGACTTGGATCCCCAGTGACTTCAAGCCATATTATCTTGGAGATGCTGCCATCACTGGGTGGCTCTGTTGGGTCCCCATGGTGGGATGGGGCTGCCCCTCTCCAGGAACCACCGGCAACTGTGCATCTCCTTGCACAGTCTTCTGCAACACCCGTGGGGAAAGGATTGCTTTATTCCCAAGTCCTGATTGCTGAGCTGGCTAGGTTGCAACTTGGCGAAAGGGGAACCTGCAGCTTGCTAGGTGGCCTCATGATTCATGATGGAAAATAAGGCCTTGCCCAACTGCTCAAGTTCAGAGCCAGAGCTGTAAATGCCAGCCGGAGGTCGCTCTCCAGCTCCAGCACCGGATGTTGGAATAGTCCCCACAGTGTAGGCATTGCCATGGCTCCATGACTGCTCAGGGTGCCTGGGGAGGTGGATGGAGCAGGGATGTCTCCTGGGGGCAAAGAAGGTGGAAGAGTGGCAGCAGACACAAACCAACCCAACTCCAGCTCCCACGGGCCCTGGCAGCGGCTGCCACAGCCTCCCTTGGCGGCATGGCTGCCAGCACCACCTTCCCACCCTGTGGCTGCTGGCAGCCACGTGTGCCAGAGCTCTCAGCAGAACAGGTTTTTCTGTGCTACTGGGTGCCCCATGCATGGCCGTGGCCAGCCTGGCTCTGGCACTCACCCTCTGAGCATCCCACATGCATCCTCTCTGCCAGATAAGGAGATAGGGATGGCTGGGAAGGGCTGTCCTGGGGATACAACCGTCACTGAGGGAAGAACCCATATGGGGATAGCCACAACACATCCCATGGTCGGCAGAGCACAGGGTCAGCAACCCAGAGTCCCATAAATCATAGAATCGTAGAGTGGTTTGGGTTGGAAGGGACCTCAAAATCCATCCAGTTCCAAGCCCCTTGCCATGGGCAGGGACACTTCCCACCAGACCAGGCTGCTCAGGACCCCATCCAACCTGGTCTTGAACACTTCCAGACAGGGGGCATCCACAACTTTCCTGCGCAACCTGCGCCAGTCTCTCACCACCCTCATTGTGAAAAATTTCTTCCTAATGTCTAATTTAAATCTTTCCCATTCCAATTTAAAGCCATTCCCCCTCATCCTATATATGGATATATTGCTCCAGAGAGAGGTTGAGGCAACCTGTCCCCTTGTCCACCAACCACAGTGCTGACATCTCTCCCACAGGCAGAGCCCGCAGGGTTGCTCACGTCAAGATCACCAGCCATAAAAGAGGAGTGAAACTTCTTCCACGTCCAAATTTCATATTGAGCAGCTGCCAAGTTAGTGGTGGAAGTGGCCAGCAATAACCAGGAGAGCTCACCTTAGGGGGCTGCGGGCTCTGCCAGATGCATCCCACCACCACAGCATCGCCAATCTAGCCCAGCCTGGGCCACCCTGCCCCATCCCACCATGCAGGAACCACAATGGGTCCTCACCTCGGGGATCCCCAGATGCCACTCACAGTGCATCTTAAGAGTTTGATGGCTTCTGGGATGGGTAGAGCCGCTGCAGAGGCAGATGTGGCACAGAGCTTTTCTTGCCTGCACTCCTGTCAGCACCAAGGAACTGCCACTTCTGGATGCCACTGAGTCAGGGCTGGTAAATGCCTCGAGGGGGTTTGCACAAGAGGGGAGGGGTTGGCAGGCAGGCAGGCAAGCAGGCAGCGCCCCTGGGAGTAGCAGATGTGGAACAGAGGGATGCCACCCCCGGGATGCCAGGAGTTGGTCCAGACACAGGGGTGCTGCAGTGCTGAGGCAGCCCCTGGGGAGGCACAGAAAATACCGGTTTTGGGAGCAGAGCTACGAGGCCCTGCCTGCACTCAGCTTATCCTCAGGGTCCTCCTTGAAGAGCAGGCAGCAAACTCTCCCCACCCAGTCGAGCAGCCTAGGGAAAAGTGCCTCCCCAGACACCCCGCTGCCCACCTCAGCCTAGAGCATCCTTTGCCCAGCTGGTGTGGATGGGAAAACTGAGGCACAGAGGCTGGCAGTGATGGAAGAGTGCAGTAGCACTAGAGTGTCAGGAGGTGGGGGAAAAAAAAAAGGCAAGTGGAGGCAGTCAACCTGCACAGACTGAAAGGAAAGAAGCAACTCAGCAAGCAAAGGGAGCAGGAGAGCAGCAGGCAGGAGGCGTGCCTGGAGCATCCCACGCCACCAGCTTACCACGCTGCTGCTAAAAATAGACACCGGGTTGGCCACTGTCATCTTTACAAGAAATGCAATTTTCCAAGCTCCTGGGAAGGATGGCTCCCACAGTCCAGCTGGCACTGTAACCCCTGCCTGGCATCACAGCCTCCTCGTCCGGCACCATGACCCCCCCGTCCAGCATCACCAGAGAACCCACACAGGACCAGGGAGCAGTAGAGCTTGCAAAAGAGGAAAGCAAATAAAAAACCAACACAAAGCACCCCATCAAGAGACAGCAGGGTTTACCAGTGCAGATTGCACTCGCTATCTAACACCATCTAATAGTAATTAAAGAACAGCCACACACAAAAATATGACTGTGCTTTCACCTCCCCCCAACCCAACTCATGCATTTGCTACATGGAGCAGATAAAGATCGAAAAAGAAAGTCAAAGCTCTCATCAAACTAATGCAACATCTGCAGCTGATAACAGGCACTGGGGAGAGCTCAGCTTCTCAGCCCAACTTGTTTCACAGAGTACACGGGAGGGGGAACAAAAAAAACACCTTGAGAAATAAAAACACATATGCAGCTGCCCCCCATCAGATAATTAAAGCGCCTGCGTTAATCACATTTGCAATGGAACAAATTGTTGGAGCCCTTTTGCCCCTCTTTGCTGTGTTTGTTGTTGTACTGAATCCTGCTCGAGTCTGGTGGTAGAGATAAGTGGACTTTATCTCTCCTGGCAATCTCTATCAGGATGGAGATCGGGCTGGTGCTGATCAGGAGCTCAGATCTGCTGTAGCTGAAAGAATAGAGAGGGAAAAGGAAAAAAAAAAAGAAAAGAAAGAAAACCACAAGCAGGCCCCTGCAACTACTACAAAAATACTCACTTACAGTTAATTTCAGCCAGAAAAAAAATATAATATGTATACATTAGAACAACAACAAAAGGAGAGGCACATCAGCAAGATGAGATCAATCTCTCGCTTATCAGCTTCCCCCATCGGAAGACCCAGTGCTGTGAGTGCACGCACAGGCAGCTGCCAGCAGCCTCGCTCATCAGCCGTGTACCCGCACTCCCATGTTTGAAGTTAATAAATATAACAGGCTATCTGGGTTGGAGATCAGCTCCTGCTCTCTATCAGCCCTTCACATCTATCTACCAGCAGAACAAAAGACAGACAAAAAAAAACACAGAGGAAAAAACCCCACCCTACAAAGCAGCCACAGCTGCAGGGACGTTGCTGGTTTCATAGCCACGGATGGAGCAAGGGGCAAAAACCAACTGTGCCCCCCGGGGAAGGTATACACAATATTAAATAGACAAATGCTGCGGGTGTTTCTTTCTGCTATCAGAAGCCACTGTCCAGATGAAATCAGCTTTCAAAGCCTCGCCAGAGTGGGTGTCCCCAAGGGGGCTTGGAGGGACCCCGCACTCCCCTCCATTGCTCCTGCCCAAAAAAGCAAAGAAGGTGGTGATGGTGGTTAAAGCAGCCGGTTAAATATAGTCCGGTGTCTGATCTTTGTCTTATCGCTCTTGGCGATCGCCTGCTCTCCCGGTGATCTCCCCTGCGAGCCTATCTGCGCATCGCATTGAGCTTAAAAAAACACCAACCCCGAGCCCAGAGGAGCTGAAGCCGGAGCAAGAACATAGCGTCACCCAGGAAAATAAAATCGGCAGATACCAATCTGAAGGAGGTTTTTAATGCTCCAGCCGAGATGATAAAAAGGATAGACTTTGTGGAAACAGGTCCGGTCTGTACATGAGAGGAGTCTGGTTACCGGAGCCCTGATTCATGCATACCTTCCCTCGGCGGGAGAACCATCGGAGGCAGCGGCAAGGCGCTCTCGCCGCCTCTAATGACTGTTTTCATGTTGACACATACAGGAAGGGTTCCAAGCTTTCAGCTTTTAATCAGTTTTGGCCATCAGCAGCGGCCTGAGATCAGCCTCCCACTTTATCATTTCTTCACATCTCTGCAGAGAAGCAGCAGAGGAAGGAGATACGAGCCGCCTTCGCCCTGCCAAGCTGTCACGGCCTCATCTTTCTCCCCACCAAGGTCCACGCCGGTGGGTGCCGGGACCAGGCGAGCATCCTGCTGTCAGTGCGTCCCCCACGCACGCAGCTATCACCCGCATCAGCGCTGTTATTTCAGCGGCTGCGACGCTACCGCTCGCTTCAGTTTTAACACACTCCCGGTTGAATGAGCTGGAGTTACCCAGGGAGGGACTGCTGGGCAGCCGGGCTTTTTGCCGGAATAAAGCCACAGAAGTTGGATAAAGCCAGAGGAGAAAACTATCACCAAAAAAAAAAAAACACACAGGAGGCAGCTGGAACTATTTTTAACTCTACCCAGGTAAAAGTCTAGCTGAGCTTTATCACCAGAGCAATCACCCCAGGCAGGGAAACAGGTAGGTGCAACTCAGCCTTGCAATTATTTCAGGAGAAAGATAACGCTAGATTATCACATGGTGGCCAGCCTTCCCTATCCTCCCATCTCCCTCTTATCGTCAGTTTCCATCGACTCAAGGGGGAAAGGAAAAAAACACACACAAACACCAGAGAGGAAAGGAAAAAAACCCAAGCTAAGACAGTCACCAAAAAACTTGCAGCACTTTGCAGATTTTCTCAGCGCGGCCGGCACATCCCTGATGGACCGAAACCAGATCCCGGCTGATGGATCAGAACACAACCCCATGAAGATATGGATGGTGGCCAAAGTCCCACAGGACCCCATGGTGGTCCCTCCCACTGTCAGCCCAGCACTCCACCGTCCCTGCCCAGGCTGGGGTGCGAACCGGGAGCATGGGGAGCTACTGGGCAGAAGGAAAGGTTGAGTCCAGTGGCACCACGGTCAACAGGGATGATGGCAACCAGTAGGGACAGACAATGGCACCGTGGCCAGTAGCGCCCACAGCAAGTGGGGGTACCCCCATGAGGAAAGGGGGCCCCCTGGCAGGGCCAGGGAGCCCGGGGGGAACTGGGCAGCCCCAGGGAGGGGGTCGGGGAGCCCCTTGCCCAGCTCACGGCGCTGGATGGGGAAGGCAGGCGAGAGAGATAAGATCACAATTTCAGGCCGTCCCGACAGAGCGATGTTATCAGGACGGGACTTGCAGAACGGAATATTTTAAAGCCTTATCGGAGCCCCCATCGGGAGCCGGTACCGGAGCCATCGCAGGGGGGGGGAAGGGGCGGCGACCATCCCGGGTGGGGTCCGAGAGTGTGGGGGGGTATCGGGAGGATGTGGGGATCGCCGGAGGGGAGTAAGGGGGGCCACCAGGAAGAAGGTGAAGGGGGGAGCAGCAGTGGGGGGGGACTAAGGGGCTTACCAGTAGGGGGAGGAGCAGAAGGGGGAAGAGGGGTAGC